>VWZP01003328.1:0-67314 GCA_013396995.1 Dicaeum eximium
ACACACACACACAGAGGCACGCAGCCGGCATCGCAGCCCCGTGCCGCGTTTGTCCCGGGGGTGTGCGTGTTGAATTGATTTGTGGTTTTTTCCGCCGATGCTGGGCAGCCCGCGGGGCAGCGCATCCTTGGCGCGGCTCTTTGTTCCCGGCGAGCGGCTGGTCCCTGCAGCCCCGGGGGATGGGGAAGGGGCGGCGCAGCGGGCGGGGGGTGCCGTCCCGCCAGGATCAGGGTCCCGGTGGGTTCCCTCGGGAAGTCTTTGGGGGAGGGTGTGTGTTTCTCGTGGGGGTGGTTTGGGGGTGACCGCCGCTGTTCCTCTGTCCTGCTGCGGGCCTGGGCAGGAGGAATCCACGGGCGGTTGTTGGCACTTGATCCCCTGCCCGCTGGGGAAAGAATGCAATTCTAGGGTGTAAAGTCACCTGTAAATATGACTAAGGAGGACGGGGAGATGGACTGTGCCCGGCAAGCAGGCGTGCTGGGTGTAATCAAGCCTTGAGCCAGCCCTAATCCCCTTCGCTGGACCCCACGCAGGTTCTGCCCGAGCTAAAAGGGCCTGACAAGGTGCATTTAATCTGCTCTTAAACCTTCACCTGCAGGGACTCATGATCCTCCAGCTCTCTCCTGTGTGGTGTTTCTGTCAGCGTTAGGTGAGGCGCTGAAATTGTGGAGCGTTTCTTGCTGGTTGGAATCCGAGTGCTGTCCCTCCGCTCCCAGGCAGGCTGGGGAGAGCGTTTGTCCTTCTGCTGCTTGAAAACTGCTGCACCCTTGGGCCTCATTCTTAAACACCCCCTCCTCCCTGCCTTAATCCCTCAGGAATTCGGCAGACCTTAGACTTCTGTGGTGCCGGGGACCTGGCACGGGTCAGAAGCCACGGAGAACTATGCAGCTTTTACTTGCAAATCCAAGTAGGGATTTCCATAGGTGGTCCGTGTGCTCTTCCGAACAAAGCCAAGTGATCGCTTGGTGGTTGGGGGAATAATGCCTAAAACATGTCATGTCTCTGCTCCTCAAAGAACTACAGCTGGAATGCCGAGGCTGGAAGTGGAGGTGATGTATTATGTATTAAGGTGCCTCACTGGGACTGGTGGGAAGCTGGCCTTACGGAATATTAAAATCTCATTTGTTTGCTTTTAAGGATGCATCCTCAAGGGTAGGCGAGGATGTGCCCCTCTGATGTGTGCTTGTCTCGACATAATTTTTCTCACCTGACTTTGTGTCGGTGGCTGGTGTAGAGTTGTCACCGCTGGGATTTCGCTGAGCTGTTGGAGGTGGTCCAACTGGGGGAGGTCTGTTTACCTGAAGTGTGTGCTGGAAGGGCATCAGCTCCCCAGTTCCCTCGCTTGAACTGGGCAAGGACATAAAGCAAGATGAGATGAAGGCGTTTTTCTCGGCTTGTGCACAAAAGTAGGAGTTGGAGCTCTGCAGTGTATTATCTGCTGCCTTTTGTATTCAGCACAAGTAATGAGGCTTGGATGGCATACATTAGCACCCTGTAACGGAGCACTTGACGGCTGGCAGTTGTTTGACTTGTGTGTTTTGGCTAAATCTTCACATTAAAAGATTTGCAGCTTTTTTGTCCGGTTTCCTTATGAATTGTCAGGTGAATTGCAGAGCTGAGCACACCCAGGACTGTTCAGGCAGCCCGGGCTGACACCACGCTTGTGCTTGGAGGTGTGAGAGGCTCTTTTCAAAGGCAAGAGAGATTTGTCTGGGGCTGCCCTGTTCATCTCCTGCTCTCCACTTTGATGCGTGCAGCCACTTCAGCTTGCGAGTGTGAGTGTCCTCCCTGTGTCAGAGGGATCGTTAGAGCAGAGTTAATTGAAGGGAGTTTAAAACTCGGTGCTTGTCTTTTCCTCTGTGTTTTAACAATTTGGGTCGAAACGTAGCGATAACTTGCCAAAGACAGAAAATAACAGGTTTTTTTTTTGTTTTTTTGGTTTTGTTTTGGTTTTTTTTTTTTTTTTTTGTAGTAGGGAAGGGGGTTGTTTTCTCTAAGTAAGCCGGCTGGGTGAAACTCTTAAAAAGCTCTAAGGGGGTAACCTGCGCACAGCTGGGACAGAGCGGGGAGCTTAATCCTTTGCAGCATGTCTCCACAAACCACTGGTCCATGCAAGGAACAGCTATTGAAGGAGAGACATCTGCTCTGCTCTGTGCCGGTGCCCTGCCAGCCTGCTCTGCTGGAGTGGCCATAACAGGCTGGGGCTCCTTCTGAGCTGGCTTTTGTTGGCCCCCCCCAGGAGCCGATCTCAAACAAGTCTCCAGAATTCAGAGGGGTTAATGGTTTAATAACTACTGCAAGTGCTAATTGTATGGAGCAGGCAAGCAACCTGGCTCAGAAAGATCCAACTGAGTCTGAGACTGCCTCAGCTGGTGACCAGTTTTTATTTATTATCCCTCAGCTTCCTGACTTCCCCACTGAGGTATGTGGCTCTTATTCTGGTGGGTAGCTCCTGGAGATGTCCAGTTTTGGCCCGTTTTCAGCCTAGCAGTCCTTTGTGGTTTTTTCCAGCCTACCAGGTGTTAAAAGAAAAGTTATTTCCATGCTAAAGATAAAGCTCCTGGCTGGCTGCAGTTGCGCTGCCTTTGCGGCTGGAGGAACTGCATCTCCTGGGATTTGTTGTTATTGAGTGCAGGGGAAGTAGCTGGCACTGTCTCTTGCCCTCAGTGTGTGCTTCCTATTGGAAGCAAGGATTAGTTTTCCACCGAGAGCCTGGCCAGCGCTTGGCAGCTGCCTCCAGGGCTTCAGCTCTGAGGATGCCAGGTGAAATCTGGGGACAAGGAGTTCCTGCGGCATGAAATATTGAGTTACTGCCTTCGAGCTGGTAGCACGAGAGCTCAGGCTTGCCTCAGAGGAGGTGCTTGGTCGGGGCAGTGTGTTCCAGCCTGGCTGGGGCTGGAGAGCAGGCTGGCTATAAAAATAGCCAGATGGGGAGGATAAATGTAACTCGGTGCAGCTTGAGGAACAGGCTGCTCTGCGGCCAGATACCTGCAGCTTCTGCATTCAGGGGAAGTGCTTCAGCAAGGTGTCAAACTCTGCTTAAGGAGATAGCCAGGTCACTGCTGTTCATACACTCTCTAATCCAGCCTCTTCCTAAAGCTAAGTAGATCTTAAGCCCTGACTAATCTTCTTTGAAGTGTGAACCTGTGCCATTATCCTGCAGCAAGCTCTGTGCCACTATCTCCTGCTTTCACTGAGTGTGAAGGTCTAGGTCAGCTTACATCTGGCTGTTGTGGATTTCCTCAGCAAATAACTCTCCAATGTGATTTTTGCCCTGTAGAAATATAGGATTTTGACCAGCAGGGCTTTTCAGACTGGTAGAAACAATATGAAGCTGCCTTGAAGGAGCCCAGGAACTCTTTTATCAGGCTGGTATTGAGTGCCCGTGTTATCTCCCACCCAGAGGGAGGAAAGGTTCGAGTAAATACAGAGTGAGCTTGCTGTGGGGAGATGAGCATTTTGGTTCTTCTGCTAACCACGTCCTGAATATCGTGGGCTGTTTGAGAGCCTAGAGCTAGAAAGCTACAAAATATCTGTACAGATGTGTATATACATATGTGCACTGTATATAACTGCAAGAGAAGTGCTTTTCAAGTGCAGCTGGACTTCTGTTTATGTTTAAGCACTGCTGAAAGCATTTGTGCCACCTAAATGCTCCTGACTTCTTGAAAAGCTGTATTTAAAGCCAAACTATTTTTTTAAATAGAAAAAGCCTAATTTCTTGATGTTTCAGTATGCCTGCTCTTAACAGGCACTTGCTAAAGGGGTGTTGAGGTGAACATGATTTATATCCAGCTGCATGGTAAGGCAGATGCATGTAGTTAGGCACTAACAATTTAACTTGCATAATATATTCTTAGTGCTTTTTAACTACAGAAGTGCATAGAGAATTAGCCTGGAAGAAGAGCTAAATATTGTCAGTTTTCAGCTATTTTTTGAGGGTGGATAGAGACAATAGACGGGTGGCCACCCATCCTTCAGAGGTAGAAAATGCTAAAAATGAAGTGGAAGGTGTCTTAGGCTGGTGAAGAGTTTTTTGGTGGCTTCTGCTTGTCCCTGAGCACCTGGTTTATGTGTGTGGCCTGTGATGGGGAATTATTCTCGAAGCTCAAACTGCTGGGATGAGGCTTCAGGGAGAATGGAAAAAGTGACTCAGTGTGCCCTGAAGGCTCAGCCAGATGCTGGAGCCTGCAGTGGTTGATTCTGAGCTGCGTTGCTGCACTCTGGGTACAAATGCAAGTAATACTCTGGATGTGCTGTTTGGGTGGGGGAACAAGGAGTGTGGCAAGTTTAGGGATTTATCCTGGTTCCCATGAGCAGTGAGACTGCACAGGGTGACCATTGCTGTCCTTTGGAAGACCAAGGGGTGGTTCTGACAATCCCAACCTCTTTCCTTACTGATATTTGTTATTCCTGCAGCCCAAAGGGAAGAGCAGTTCACTTGGGAATAAAATCTCACCTCATTCCACCCCCTTTCATGGGCAGGGACACCTTCCACTATCCCAGGCTGCTCCAAGCCCATCCAGCCTGGCCTTGGACACTTCCAAGGGTGGAGCAGCCACAGCTGCTCTGGGCACCCTGTGCCAGGGCCTCACCACCTCAGTCAAGAATTTATTCCTAATATCTAGTCTAAACGTACTTTGTCAGGTGAAAGCCATTCCTTCTTGCTCTTCACTCCATGCCCTTGTCCAAAGTCCCTCTCCAGGTCTCTTGAGCTACTTCAGGTGCTGGAAGGTGCTCCAGTGTGTCCCTGGAGCCTTCTCTTCTCCAATTTCCAGCTCTCTCAGCCTGTGTCCCTAGCAGAGGTGCTCCAGCCCTGTGATCCACTTGGTGGCTCTTCTTTGCCCTATCCCAGCAGGTCAAGGTCTTTCCCATGCTGGGGGCCCCGGAACTGGAGGAACACATGAGAGAAAGATCTTGAAGCTGCTGGAGGCTCTTGCAGTAGGGCTTGACTGTGCCCCTGAGCAGCTGCCTCGTGGAGCTGGGAGGAGAAGCAGCAGAGCAGATCTGCTGTGACAGAGGGATGTTTGTTGTGTGCATGGCACTGGTGAGACCACTGAGTGCGGCCTGGGATGGGCTTCTGCTCTGGAGTGGTGGAGTAGCGAGCCCAGGACTGAGGGACACGCCCAAGGGAGGTGGCTGGGAGCTGGAGCTGTGTCCTGGAGGCGGCAGAGCTTGCCAAGGGCAGGCTGTCAGCTGGCTCCATCACTGCTGGGCTACAGGTTCAGGGCTCTCTTGGAAACTCTCGACTCGCACGGTGATCCTGGGCATGGAACTCTGGAAGTGCCTCCATGGTGCAGTGCAGCACAGCACTGTGCTAATGCAGCAGTGCTGCTGCCTGGGCTGTAGCTTCCTCTGTGGGCCCAAGGACCTCAGCCAGGACATGCTGCAGCCCTAAAGCATCCTGGTGTGGCTCTGGGCCTGTGGTGTCCCCCACAGACCCATCTTGCTCTCGGTGCAGGTTCCTTGGTCTGCTCCTGTGCCAATGCACAGAACAGGGCTGGCCAGAACAAACTCCATGGCCCTGACAATCATAATTTTTGGAGTTGGTTCAGGACAAACAGGTTGATCCACGCCATTGCTTGCAGGTCTGATGCCTGCTGGGTAGAGCATGGCACTCTGATGCTGGGGTGAGGGCTGGGCAAGGTCTGTCCTGGGCTTCAGATCAACATTTGGTTTTGCCTGGTATCTTCAGGCAGGGTAGGCTGAGAACAGAGAAATAGATGGGGGAATTCATTGCTTGGAATCTGTAGGAGGGGTCTGCTCACAACTGGCCACAGAGTTGGTCTCCCTGTTATTTAAGGCCCTGGGTCCATGGTTGGTTATGGGTATGTGTAACCTTGGTTCCTTTTTCCCCTTCTAGGTCTCTGGATTTGTCAGCCTTGCAGACTTCTGGACACATCTCCTCTCAGCCATGAGGAGATCAAAAGGATTTAATATCTGTGTGGTCACCTGCAGCATCCTGCTCTTGTCCTGCAGCCTGCCATGCCTTGCTCAGCCCCTGGAGGAGAGGGACGTGACAAAGGTCCAGCATGGCCCCTGGGCAGGGAATGGGCTGGAAGATGAAAGGACAGCCATGGTGGACTTGAAAAACAATCTGGGCCCTTCTGAGCAGACAGTTTCTGAAGAGCCATGTGCAGTGTCAGCAAAGCCATCTGGGACACCCTTAGATGAAGCTTCCACTGCAGAAGGAGAAGAGCTCAGCCTGAGCCGTGCCGTGCCCAGCAGCCAGGGCCTGGGGGGTCACCCCTCTGCTGGGGCTCTGCCTGCTCTGCGTGAGGAGGAGCTGGCTCCCACTGAGTCCCAGCTCGATGAGGATGAGGCACTCAGGGCCATGCTGACCACAGCTGTGACCACGCTGAGCCCCCCAGTCCAGGAGCAGTCTGGTGGCCCCGTTGGTGAGGCCACAACAGAGGGTGGTGTTGTGGCAGAGGAGCCCAGCTCTGCTGGCCCCTCAGCAAACCCCCTTTCTGGGACCACTGTGGAGGAGGAGGAGGAAGCAGAGAGCAGCTCCCAGCCCACAGTGGCCCCCAGCTCTCCCAGCTGGGAAGCAGCAGGTGACCAATCTGTCATCCCAACTCCCCGGGCTGCGGGTGTGACCTCTGGGCTCGGAACGCTGAGAGCCCGCACAGGGAGCCCCCTGAAATCCCTGGCTCCACCAACATCTGTGGCTGCCAAACATCCCCTTGTGGCAACTGAGGCCTTCCTTCACCCAGAAGCAGGGACAGGTGTCACACAACAAGAGCTGCCCACGATGGCTGGCACTGTCACCATCCCCCCCATGGACACTGTGCCACCTGACTGGGATGACACAAAACTGGGGGACGTCAGTCAAGGGAGAAGCGTGTCTCATGAGGTGGTGACAGAGGAGCTGGGGACAACAGAACCATCCCAGACCACCCAGGAAGGTGTGGGGGAGGAAGAGGATGCCACAAGAGCAGTGCCCTCCCCAGTGTCCCCTCCACCAGCGCCTGAGCTTGCCAAGGAGAGCAACTGCACAGTGCCGGTGCAAGGGGAGGAGCTGCCAGCAACTTCCACAGGCAGCAGTGATGCTTTCCACCCTGGGAACCTGTCAGAGGCAGACACAGCTGATGTTGGCTCGCTGGAAAACATAAGTGCAGTTACAGCAGAGGAGGAGAAGAGCATCCCTCCGTCACAGCCGGGGGCTGCTGTGGTGACAGATACCCAGCCTGAGCTCTCTCCTACTCTGGAGAGTTCATGGAAAGGTAAAACTTGCCTGTTACAGACACTTGCCTCTCATTTCTGGGATTTAAAGTGAGCCTGTACCAGCAGCCTGTGAGCCACTGATGTCTTAAATGGCTTTCCAAGGGTGCTCAGGTTGAGAGGTCTGTGCAGAGAACTGCTGGCCCCTGTGACAGGAACCCCTGGTGTTGTCCCCTCACTCCATGGTGAAGCTGTGGCTGTCCAGTGCTTGTCCCAACTCTTACCTGCAGGCAGAACTCCTCCTGGACAGCCTGCCACAGGCTGATGGTGTCACCTTGCCCTGCACATACCTCCAGAGATGGCACCTTCAGCCTCATGACAGTATTCCTACTTGGTGTTTAAAATATAAAGGAAATGCTAAAAAAAAAAGGGCTGGTCAGGTGTTGGGCAATGACATATTTCTAGGTTGATGAGGACTTTTTAATTGCTGGGCATCTTTATTCTTCCCTCTTCAGCTGCAGATGCAAAAGGATGATTTCCCTTCACTGCATCCAAAAGACCTAGTTTTTGCTGTAAAAGAAAGGAAGCTAATTGCAGGCTGGTGCTGAAACCTGACTGATTAATTTCTAGGTTAATTTATAAGCACTTGACTTGTCAGCAGGTTGCCTCTCTGCTGTTCCCCAGATGTTGGGGAAACAACACTGTCTATAAGAGTTGTGCAACAAAAACAAACCCATGTGCACAGCTGAGGTTTCAGTGGGAGCTGGTCACTAAAGGCTGGACCTGCTGCTGGCCCTGTGGCTCTGGAGTTGTTAATGCATGGAGTTATGTTCCTTTTAAGTTACATTCTTTTTCTGTTGCTTCAGATGTGTGCTCTGCTGCTCTCAGCTGTGCTGTGAGTCTGCCCTGACACGTGTTCTTGCTGTAGGTGTTGCTCAGGAGGTGACAACAGCTGCCCAGGAGGCTGATGCTGCTCTGTCAGCTGTGGCAGAGGTGCCTGGTGCCACCCAGGGAGCAGGGGCTGCCAGCTTTCCTCAGGAGAACAGCGGGGAGGACACCCAGATGCTGACAGCTCCCAGTGCCACCGAGGTGCTGGTGGCAACTGGTGCCTCCTCCACAGTGAACCCTGTGGATGCAGAAGGTAGGATTCTGCTCCAAGGACTCGAGAGGGGATGGTAAATCTCAAACCAGAGTCAGTGCCTGGACACCCCAGTCTCAACATCCTTATTTAAGTGACTTTTTTTGGCTAACCTTCTGCCCTGTGCCTCTGAGCTGCTCCTGCTTTCTGCCCATGCCATGAGATCCACCACGTTGGAATTTGCCAGCATATGGATTTTTTTGCCCTCAATAAATGGAGTAGGGTTTTAAAAAGAAGTCCACACCAAACAAGCCCCTTAGCTGTCCTTGCTAGCAAGCTGTCTTTAGCTTTAGACACTTAATTTTTTATTTATGGAGGGAGAGTTCTTACTTCTGGAACCCAAGGCAGTCACAGATTGCTGTTGCTCAGTCCAGGGAATGAAAATGCTTCACCAGAGTTACATGGGAGCCAGTGGTGGGGGAAGACACCCTCCTGCAAGAGCCTGGCAACCCTTGGCTGTGGAAACCTGCAGTGATCCTCACTTCCACTGAGGAATGATGGGCTGTTCTCAGGCTGATGTAGCTCCTACAGAAATGCTTTAAGCAGTCATGTTCATACAGCTGCTGCCTGCTGGTTTGGTGTCACCTTGGCAGGTACATGTTGGAGCCTGTTCTCCTGACAGGAGTGTAGCAAGGGTTCCCTCAGCATGAGGCTGACTTTGAGCTGGAGTGTATTTCTGTAGTAGTGGGGACCATTGTAATGAAAATGCTGCTGGGCAACTTTTCTGGTAATTCTTGTGTTACAGGGCATCAAAAGAAAAAAGCTGTTTGCATTGTATCTCTAAATTTAGGGTCTGTTTGTAAGGGGGAGAAGGTTCTTCTGGCAGTTTCCACTAATTGAATTTGCTTCTGGGATTTAATTATACATTCAACCAACTTTTATCTTTGTAATGAACTATTAGATCTGTCACATGGCTCGGTTCTCAACTGGTGTCTTAGTGCTCTGATCTTGCAAGGGTGTGGTGATGAGTAGTCCTTAAAGCAATGGAATTAAAACCTTTAAGGGTTCCCCCCTCATCAAGGGGAACCTCCTTTGCTGGCTGCCCTTGAGGAGAAAGTTTCATTACAGCAGAGTCACATCCCAAAGGAAGCAAAAGTTTAGTAGCTTCCTTTGAGTTCAATTTTCATTAAGGAGTTCCTTAGGTTTTTAAGAATTACTGTAAGGCTGAATGGTTGCTGTTTCCTGTCTTCTGTAGATGTCACGGATGGGATCCTGGTCACCAGTGAGAAGGCTGTTCCAGCCCCTGGTGGGATGTCTTCTACCCCAGCTGGACAGACAGAGGAGCCATCCCGCAGAACTGTGGTCCTGGTAACTCCAGCATCAGTGGCCTCTGTCAGGAGAACAGCTGTTCCCTCTGCCAGGAGGATCAGCACGGCTGTGACCTACGGGCTGGACCGCCTGGAGTCAGAAGGTACCTCTGAGCCCCAGGGGCTGCTGGCCTCCTGTGGGGTGCCACACCTGCCCTGACAGCCCCCACTTTGTGTGTTTGGCTCACACCTGTGTGCACTGTTCCCAATAAAGTTGTTGGACAACCTGGCCTCTCCCAGGAGGCACAGGAAGCAAGCAGTGAGCAGTGTCCTGGAGGATTCCTGAAATTCCAGTGGCTGTGGTGGATGGGGGTGGGTTTTGCCCTGTCTGGGAGCAGCAGTGGCATTGCTGTTGGTAATGTTGGTGTGTGCATCCTCTGCAGAGCTCTGTGCCAGGGAGCACCCACCCAGGGGTGCTGAGGTAGAGCAGATCTTGCCCTGCAGCTGCTGTGCAGCTCTGATCTGCCTTCTATTCAGCTCACCCACAATTTTCCTGCAGAGAACTGCTTCTTGCTCTTTTTTTCCTACTTGAACTCCTCTCTGCTTGCTCATCCCCCCCAGTTCTATGCTCCTGTGTCTGGGCTGATACCACCTGGCAGGAATTAATCTTTCCTCCTGTTTTTGCTCCCCTTCCTTTATCTTGACCTTCTCTTGCCTTAGTATTTTACTGCAAAGGTTGGCAGCTCTCCAGGGGTGGCACTGCCAGATGGTATTTCTTCTCTGAGTAGAGGTGGGGTGCTGTAGACAACAGCTCATCAGCATCTTTTCTCTGCAGGAAGCAATAACTCTCACTCCTGTTAAGTTTAGAGGGCAGCAGAAGCTGGGAGTCTTCCCCACTACGTGTGCCTGGCTTGCTGCTGGCTTTGAAGCCTTCCCTGAGCTCTCTGGGACTCCAACTGCAGCATTCTGCCCTTGCCAGGATGAATCTTGGATGTGTCTGGCAAGGCAAGGATGTGATGCTAATGGGAGAGTGGCAGCAGGGGAAGGGAAAGGTCGTGTGTGTAGGGAAAACCTGATTTTTGAGGCTGGGAATAAGGTCTGTGCTTAGCAAAAGCAGTGTGATTCAGGAGGCTAAAGTGTTTTATAGCCCTCTGGGATCTCCTTTAGAAGCCTGAGTTTCTGCATGGGAAGATAAGAGGGATTTCAGTTTTAGCTGAGCATTGGTCTCTCTCAATTTAATGAGACCTTCTGCACAGGCATTTAAAAAAAAATCTCTCTGCTCCAATACAGGACTGATGCAACTTTCTTGGATTCCTACTGCACTCTTTTCTCTGCTCTGGACTCTTCTAAAGGCAAATGTGGGCTGTGGCTGGGACCAGGTGCCCTCAATAATGAGGACTCAAATGGAAATCTGGGTTTCTTGGTTCTGCAGGTGCCTGTCCTCCAAAGGACATGGGGCTCTTTGTGCTCTGTGGATTTGACAACTGGCACAGCTTTTGTGGTCTAAATCTCTTCTGCTCAGCCTAGACCTCTGTGCAGGGAGCCAGAAGGTTCCCTGGTGCTGGGGATGATGAATCCACATCTTGTGAAATGGGACAATTAGTTATAATTTGGGGAAAGGCTTTCTGCCTGGGGTTGGTGCTGCCCCAGTTAAGCACAAAGGAGGTTTTTGAGCAACAACTCTGCTCTCAACATCTTTCTTTGCTTAATGGCAACTGGGGGAGGTGGGATGGGGTATCACATCCTCATGGTGGAGTGGCATTTGGAAGCTTAGCTCCCAAAATTACAGTTCCTGGAGTTTACTCTCAGAATATCTGGATGCTGCCAGATCCAAGATGTTTGGGGGTGCTTTCTTTTAAAGCTACATGGATCTCCAGCCCAGGATACTCAGGTTTTTGGGGGATGCTGTTGCAGGCACATGACTGGGGTCCCAATGAGGGATTTTGGCCCTTTGAGGAGAGGCTCACTGTTGGAGGAAGTGCAAGGAGCTGAGTGAGCTCTGCTGCCTTCAGTGGGGTCCTGCTGACTTGCCTCACTGAAGGCCTGGCTCATCATTAAATACAATAAATACAAACCCCTGCTGCTCAGCTCTCTCTGTTTCTTGGGGACCATCTGGGCCATGCCTGTGGTTAATTGCATCTGTGTATTCACCTGCCTGGCTTGGATGCAAAACTGTTTTAAAAATCAAATTGCACAGGCAAAATGAAAATATGTCTAGATGAGCTTATCCTCCTCTCTTGTGGACTCTGGAGAGATGAGCTGGGTAACAAATATCCTCCTGCCCTGACTGTGTGGTGAGCTTGGTTCTATTTGCCTTTCCTAGTCAGAGAAATCCTATAAAGGGATTACAGGATATGGGGACAGGACACAACAGAGGATAAGGCTTGCTTGTCTGGGGGAATTGATTATGTATTTTGTCTCTGTGCCTAGAATTTGTATGTCTCTCTAGCAAGCTGAGCACTGCAGCTTTCTCTGTAGGACTTCTGTGTGCAAAGGGCTGCTGGCTCAACTGGCTGAGGACCACTGTGGGAGCCTCCCAGCACCCTTCAAAAAGTGACTCTTTGGAAAGAAACCACATTCCTTTTTAACTTTATTCCTGTGCTGTAACATCTGCCATGGCAGGTACTGGCAGAGGGAACTGCACATCCCCAGTGTGGCAGCATTTGGCAGGTGGGACTTTCTGAAGTGGCAGGAGCATGTGCCATGCTCCCTCTTCAAAACCCTTGCAGTTTTCAGCTGAAACCTGCTGGGTAGAGCACCCCACACTCTGGTCCTGTCACTGTGGGTGAGTCTGTATCTGGCCCTGCAGACTCAGGATTTGGTTCTCTTGGTGTGCCACCACCCTGCCTGGACAGCAGAGAATTGTGGCATCACAGGAGGGGTTGGGATGGAAGTGACCTCAAAGACCCTCTGATCCCACCCCCTGCCAGGGCAAGGACACCTTCCACTGTCCCAGGCTGCTCCAAGCCCCATCCAACCTGGCCTTGGGCACTTTCAGGGATCCAGGGGCAGCCACAGCTTCTCTGGGTACCCTGTGCCAGGGCCTCACACCCTCACAGGGAACAATTCCCTCTTGCAGTCTGATTTCCTCTGAGCTGCTCACACAGTTCAGGGGTCAGGGGGCTGCTGGAGGGTGCTCAGAGCTGTGGTTAAAGGAGGAGCTGCTCTGCCTGCTGTGTGGTGTCAGGAGCAGCCAATAGCTCTGAAATTGGGCAACTTCAAATCAGTTGCTCCAGAGGAGATCTTAACCAAGCAGCTCTTGAGTGTGGAGTGTTCCCAATTAATTAGGATGGCTCTCAGCTGGCAGAATTTGGAGTTTCACGTGCATTTGCAGCCTGCTGTGAACTATTTTGTGTACCATAGAACAGCTGAGGTTGGAGAAGACCTTCAGGGTTGAGTCCAACCTTTGACCAAACACCTCTGTGTCAACCAGACCACATCCAGTCTTTCCTTAAACACCTCCAGCCATGGTGACTCCACCACCTCCCTGGGCACCCCCTTCCGATGTTTAATCACCCTTTCTGTGAAGAAATTCCTCCTGAATACTTAAAAACTTGTAGCCACTTACATAAATTGATAAAAGATGCTTCAACTCCCCATTTTTCTTCTGAGTTGTGTCACAGCACAAGGATTTTTTTTTTTTTTTTTTTGAGGTGTGAAAGGTATTTTTCCCAGAAATTAAGGCTCTGAGGGGGATTGCTATTTGGACTTTGACTGTATGGATTAACATCTGCCTCATTAAATCTCTACAACCCTGTTAAAAATTTAAATTAGGATGCAGAGGTGTAAATAAAACAGGCATTTAACCCAACATGGTGAACTAGCCTGATATTGTAGTTCCTCACCAGCTCTTTGGATATCGACTAAATTGGCATGGAACAGAAGACTTTTAGTCTGTTTTAAGCATGTGCAGAATGAATTATGAAATGGTTTTGGTACACACCTTGCTCTTACATCTTGTTTATTGCTACCACTGAAATGGGAACTGCTCTCTGTTGACCTCTATCTTCTTCACAGTAGGTGGTGGCTCATCCCTCATTCTCCTTTGTAGCAGAAAATGGTAAGAAAAGTGACAATTTTTTTGTAGCAAACCCAACTTTTTTTTTTTCCTCCTCTCTCTTCTGGAAGTCTTTGGTACACACATCCAGAGTTTTTCTGTACTCCACTCATGGGCAACAATTCTTTCCAAATCTCCAATCTAACCCTCCTCTCTCTCAGGTTGAAGCCATCCCTCTTGTCCTGTCATGCACTGGTCCAAATTCCCTCTCCAGCTCTCCTGGACCCCCTGTGAGCACTGGAAGGGTCTCTAAGGTCTCCCTGGAGCCTTCCCTTCTCCAGCTGAGCACCCCCAGCTCTCTCATCAGTTCTCTGTGAGGTTCTGCCTGCAGCAGGTTGAATGACATTTCTTAGTCTGACCCACCTTGGTTCCTGTTCTGGCCAGGCTTTGTTTGAATTTTGAACTGCATTAGATTTTTCATTTATCCAAAAAGAAAGAGTTCACTTAAATATCCCTTCAATGTTGTAGCTTTCCCATGCTTATCTCCAAGCTTGAATAAAAACAACAGATAACCCCCCACAGTTGCTACTATTGAAATTTTCATTGGGCTGTGTGAGTGAAAGTTTTTAATGAGTTTCTGTTTGTTTTAATCTGAGGATTAAGCAGTTTACCCTCATGGCTCAAGAGAGGTGGGTTCAGATAAGCAGGGATGTGGCAGTAAGGCTCTGCAAGGAACATTTTCTGCTGGAATTCTTTAGCAGGTTGGGAGAGTGTTGCTCATGGGGCTTTTTTGGGAGCTTTGTTCAGTGGGACCAGAGGTGCTGCAGGAAGGGGATCAAGGACTTGGGAAGAAGCAGCAGCTCAGACTGGAAATGAGCTGAGTGGGCTCAGTTGTGTTCCCTTTGGCTCCTCTTAGTCCTCACAGGACTTGAGTTAAAACCTTGTTAAAACCCTGTTGCCCATAATAATAGAGCTGCTCCCCAATATACAGCACCTGTGATGATCCATGCTGAGTTGGTCTAGAAAATAAAGCTGAAATCAAATGTTTTCTTAACTCTTGGCCTGTTGGTTTCTTCCCAGGCATTGTGGTTGAATTGAATGCTTCTGGAAAAAAACACCAACAGCCTTTTCCAGTGAAAATGGAGTTAGTGTCTCTGCTGGGGTTTTTTTAGTGGTTTGTTTTGGTTGGGGTTTGATTGTTTGGCATTTTTTGTGGTTTGGCAAAACAGTCCTATGCCCACAGCCCTTCTCCTGGGAAAAGCATTTTGTTAAGAGATGTTGTAAACTTTTTATCCACCTTCATCTTCTTGTTCTGTCCTGTCTGCTCACAGGTCATGGCCATTAAATCTGGCCTGATTTGACTGCCCTCACTTGATAAATCATCACTTTCTTGTCTTGATTTTTGTACTGGTTGGTTCAACACCTGTACACCCAGGAGCAGAAGAGCTGCTCTGCAGCAAGCCAGGGAGCAAACTTGTTATAGTACATGCAGTTTGTCCCACAGCATTTAGGGTATTTTTTCCCCTTTAAAATAGTCTTGTGTTGCTAAACTGATTCTCTAGCCTGGCTCAGTATGAGAACAATTTTGAGGTGAATGCTGCTGGAGATGGTTTGGTTTTGTTGTAGGAATAAATCCTTGAATTTGGAGAAGAGAAAGCAACCCTAAGTTCCACCAGGGAAGATTTAGATTGGGTATTAGGGTAAAATTTAATCACTGGAAGGGTGGTCAGGTACTGGCACAGGCTGCCCAGGGCACTGGTGGAGTCATCAGCCCTGGAGGGGTTTAATGGATGTGTGGATGTGGCACTTGGGGACATGGGCTAGTGGTGGCCTTGGCAGTGCTGTGGTGGAATGGTTTGACTTGGTGATTTGAGAGCTTTTCCACCCTTACTGATTCTGTGGTTCTGTGTTGTGTAAATTCCTCTTCTCTTGATGCTTCTATGGGCAGGGTTGTGTTCTCCTGCTTTGTGTGGCAGGATCTGACCCAGCAGGTTTCCTCCCAACACTCCCTTTCCCTGTCTCTGTGCAGCTGCCCAGATGCTGAGACTTCCCAAGAGATGGATTTTTTTTTTTTCCCCAGAGCACAGCATTTGAGGCAACACCACATCCTGCAAATCACTTGGATGGCTTTGCAGTGCAGCTGACTGGGCTTAGCAGAGCTCAGCCCAGGGGTTTCACCCTGGTGTCTGGCAGAGTTTCTGTGCCTGGGTTGTTGCCCCACCATGGCACAGCACAGGAGCACTGATGGGGGGAGCCTCTCCACCTTCCTGCCAGCTCTCTCCTTCCCAGCTGCCAAAGGCTCTGGGCAGCATTTTGGAGCTGTTGGATGGTGACATTGACTGATCACGTGAAGGCAACACATTAATAATAAAAGAGTTGTCCTAGAAAGGCCTTCCTGCCTTGACAGTCAGCTGTGATCACAACAGCAGTGCAGAAATGAACCTCAGTGGGAGAAAACACTTGGCAGAGGGTCCTTAATACATCTCCCTCCTGCTCTGGCAAGAGATGGGAGCCACAGACTCCCCCCCATCCCAAATCCTGCTGTTATTTACACAGCATTATTTACATATTGACATGTTGCTGTTAGCACATGGGGGTGACCCTGCAGCACTGAACAGCACAGAAATCACAGCTTAAACTGCCACAGATCACAGCAATCCTCTGTGGTACCACTGAGACATCTTTATCCACTGAGTGTGGTGGGGGCAGGCTGGGAAGGGAAAGGACAGAGCAAATGACAGCTCTGGGTTTAGCCCTGCAACTTTTCAGGTTCTTTTGGGTTTGGGGTTTTTTTTGTGGTTTTTTTTTTTTTTTGTTTTGGGATTTGTGTTTGTTTGTTGGGTTTTTTGTTATTTTGGTTTTTTTTGTTGTTGTTTGGGGATTTTTTTTTGTTTGCTTTGGGGGGGTTTGTTTGGTTTTTTTGGGTTTGTTTTTGGTGGGGTTTTTTGGTTTGCTTTGGTTTTGTTTTGTTTTGGTTGCACTTTGAATTCAGCTTGCGCCTGTGAGTGACTCTGTCACCTTCCACTGAGAGCCTCTCTCTGCTCAGGGCACAGCAAGATCTTTCTGCTGTGTGTTCAAGCTGACAAATGATGGCTTCCTGGCTCTCCTGAGGAATACCAGTGTTTGCAAACATTAATGGAAAAATATCTAAATATAGAAACATCATTCTTCACTGAAGGCTTCTTCAGCTGAAAACCTGGTGTGGCTCTGTTGCCTTCAGCAAGGTTATGAGCACAGTGGCTCCAGCTTCTTCCAAACCATCACACCCCCAAAAATTGGGTCTGAGGCTTTTGGATGCTGGTGCTTGTCCAGTTGCTTCAGCTTCCACAGGTTGTGGGTTCCTGCTGGGTCAGGGAAATGCCTCACAAGGGAGGTGTGGGGTGGTCTCATTTCTCCTGCTTAAGCCACAGAAGTCATCATGGATGTGTAGTTTTGTGGTGAAAAAGCTCACTTTTGGAGCAAGCACAAAAGAGCAAATCACCCTGCAATAGCAAATCCCATCCTCTGGATCTCACCTGTGTCATTAAGGGATCCATTCAGAGCCCCATGATAAAGCCTAGTGCTGGCTGCTTCTATTAATAAAGCTGGAAATCCCCCAAAACTCTGCTTAAACTGTGTTATTTTATCTCAGGCTTATGTCCTTGGGGCTCCCCTCCAGCCTCCCCAGGTAACAAATGACAGGACAAGAAGAAACAGCCTCAAGCTGCACCAGGGGAGGTTTAGATTGGATATTAGGGAAAACTTCTTTAACAAAAGGGTGGTCAGGCTGCCCACTCCCCATCCCTAGAGAGATTTAAAAGATGTGTGGATGTGGCACTTGGGGATGTGGTTTAGTACTGGGTTAACAGCTGGGCTCAGTTATTTTAGAGGGCTTTTCGAACCCTAAACCATTCTGTGTAACACAAAAACTGAGCTGCAAATGCACATGAAACTCTGGATTACTTCTGAATCTGCTGGGCTTTGCACTTTCACTCCTTGCTACATTCACTCTTTCCCAATAGTTTTCTTTCAATCTGCTGCTGAGGCCTTTGGAAGGCCAAAAGATGCCAGTTTAGGAGGGGAAAAAAAGTGACTTTTATAGAAGGCTTTTGTGTGAAGCACAAACCTCCAGCTTGAGATTCAGCTGTGAGCTGCTCACTTCCATTTTCCATCCTCTGAGCCTCCCAAGCTTTATGCACAGCCTGCCCACGGCTGCCTGCTGTGCCTCCTCTGCTCCTGAAATCCCACACTTGTGAAGTTTGTGGGGTTTTTTTGGAAGTGTAGCTTCCTCCTTGTGACCACCAAGTGGTGCTCTGCACTGCACCTTGCAGCAAGGCAAGCTGCTGGCATTTCGGGATGGGGGTTAAAAAGCTGTTTGCAGATGCAGGAATGAGCCAGGGAGGAGAAGGGAACAAGCTGAGAGCCTTTGCTTTCCCCCCTTGCAGTGGTTGTGCTACAAGGATCTCATTATTCACAGCTTTCTGCTGTGGCTGGTGGTGATTGATGAAGCTTGGTGATCATCAGATGTGATAAGTGGTCTCAGCACTTTCAATTTGGGTGTTCAGCTTGGCTGCCTGCGAGGCTGTGGAGACAGGGAGATGGCAATCTGTGGCTTCAGCACTCCATCCTGGCAGGTGTGTGTCACTTGGATTGCTAAAAATCTCCTAAAACCCTTGTCCCAGAGTAGTTTTGCAGAGATAAAAATCCGATGCCTGCTCTCTCTTGGCTGGTTTTTCCACCCAGTCTAGGGAAAAGCTCTGTTCATGTTTCTCTTCTGGCTGCTCAGAGTCTCTGCTGGTAAATTTTGGGATTGTTGATAGCTGTGCTGCTCTCAGCAGAGGGAAAAGACCTACATTAACTTGTCTTTGCAGGTTTCCTGTGAGCCCTCTCCAGGTGCCACTCTCAGCTTCACAGTTGTGTGTTTTGTATGAAAACATGCATCTTGACAGAGAAAATCCTGATCTTGATTCTAAAGGCCGGGCACATTATAATACAGAAACTGCCTATAAAATAATGGGAATCTAAGGGGCTAACTACAGTCCCTGTGAGCTCCATTAGAGGCTTTGTGTGGTAGGAGTGATCTTTCCAGGCACCAAAAGCCATGCTCTAGCAGGATGATGCAGCTAAATCCCAGCAGCAGCTCATTTGTATGGAATACAGGACTAGGACTGAAAGGCAGCAACCGGGATTGTCTGGGCTGGTGAGCTGGGGAAAACGTGCAGTGCTTGGAAGCAAATCCCTGAATTACAGGGGCAGGAGATGCCATGGCACAGCACAGTGGATCAGGGGGTTTATAACATGCACTGATTTCTTATAATCTCATCTCATGTGGTATTTCAATCTGTGGACGCCATTTAATCCAGGCTGGATTGCCACCAGCCTGTATGAGGTACAACTACAGAAATAAAGGGATATTTGGGTAACAAAGGGTGATTGTTTGGCTGGACTGGTGGTTTTTAATGCCTGGGTGCAGGGTGATGGGCTCTCCCAGGCTGACTACACCAGGAGGGAATTTTTCTACAGGGCTTAGCAGGGTTGGTGTGAATTAGATAAAAGTGCATAAATACTGTGTTTCAATTCTCAGCCTTGAAAAATGAACTGTGAGAAATTCAAAGCATGCCATTGTTCCAGATATTATCTTTCCCTGGTGGGTGGCTCCATCAGTAGCTATTAAATAACTCCAATGCAAATTCTGGCATAGGATGTCCCTGAGACTTTGGTAACTATAACTTGGGAAAAGAAACTGTGGGAAGATTGGCTCTGTATTTGCCCTGCTCTAGACTTCCTTCAGCATCTGCAGCCAGTCGTGGTTGGAAATTGAATGTGGACATAAAAAGCCTTTGGTTTGGTCCAGTACAGTGGTTCCTGTGTTGCCATTTTAGGTTCCAGTGATGAAATACTGGCTTAAATATTTAGTTTTCAGTATGTTAACAGTGCAGACAGTTTTGGAATAAATGGGTATCTGCTGTTGTGGAGAATTCATGGAATGACAGAATGGTTTTGGATTAAATGGATCTTAAAGATCATCTTGTTTCAACCCAACCCCCCCACTCCTTCCATGGCCAGGTAGACCTTGCACTAAATTCACAGGAATTTCCTCAAAGTCACATTTATCAGCTCTCCTGTGAAGTGTTAGCTCTGCTGCCTTTTTTCCAACACTTTCCAAGGCCAGTGGGATGCGCCTTGGAGAAACCTGGTCTTGGAAGCAGTGCCCTTTCCAGAGCTGGGGAAGGCTCAGTAAGAGTTAAACACAGAACCAACTCACTGCTGTCTCCAGGATTGGAAATCAGGGAAGGAGCTCTCACTTGAGCTGTAATAAGTTAAGCAGGGAGCTCTGTAGTTAGAGATGCCCAGGTGCTGGTACACATACACGTCCTTGTCTGCACCCTGCTGCTAGGAAGCAAAAAATTACTGTATTTCCCACTAATTTGAGAGTCTGAGATAATATCTCCTCATTCCCCAGCAACTTCAGTGGTGATGAGCTCCTCCAAATGAACCCCTGTGGGTGTCTTCTCTGTCAGAGCACAGGCACAGGTTTGTTCAGCTGCTCTGCCTCTGGAGGAGCTCAGCCTGGTGCTCACCTCGAAGGATCTGTGAACCTTCTGCCTGGTGAGATGTGTCCTGACATTTCTTTCCTTCTCCCTGGCCAGAGGGTGAGGAAGAGGAAGAAGATGAAGAGGAGGAGGAGGAAGAAGAAGAGGAAGAAGAGGAAGATGAGGAGGACAAAGACATAGACCTGATGGATGAAAGCATGGAGGGTGACACGGAGCTGCCAGGCTTCACACTTCCAGGAGAGACCTCCCAGGAGCCCCTGGCTGGCCTGGAAAACCCTGTGGCCCAGCTGGCTGGGGTGTCCTACCAGGTTCCTGACACCATTGAGTGGGAGCAGCAGAACCAGGGTCTGGGTAAGAGAAAAGCCCCTTCTTCCTTTACCCTTCACATCTCCTCTCTGCTCTGCCTGAGAGTCCCTGGTACCAGGCACGGGTTGGTTCTCAAGCTGAATACAAAGCAGGTTCATTCATGAGGAAACCCAGTTCACCAGTGACAACTGGTGAAACTGGGGTGTGTCCCAGACAGTGTGACCTCACTTGTCATTTTGGGGAAAATATGGATACTCCAAGCCTGCCCATTCATTCCCAGAGCTCAGTGTTGTCTCGCTCCAAGGTTGGACAGAAAAAAAACTTCTCAGGTGAGGTTTCTGGGCAGATTTCAGTCCCTTTGCCCAAGATGGGTTGGTGCAGGGATATTTGTCCTGTGGGACAAAGGAGTTGGGTATTTGCTCATCAGCCTCTTTGCTACTTCAGCAGCATTTGTCTGAGTTCCACTTCTCTGACATTTTAAGAGGTGCATGGAACCTGTGCTGGCAGTGTGAAGACAAACCTGCAAAGCCTCTGTAAAGCTTTACACAATTTATTCCTGCTGTACATATAGGCCCTGTGTTTAATGACTGGACTGACTTACTCCACCTAGGAGTCAGTGTTTGTGTGTGTGAACTCCATGTGATGCAGGTCAAAGCTGGTGTGGAGCAAGGGAGATCTTACAAAGGAACTTGTCCAGCTTGGCAAAAGGCTCTGGAATAATTTCCCAGCATACTCAATTCCCTAGCCAAGCCCTGTCAAACACAGTGGGAACGTTTCAGGTGAATTTGTGGGAGCTGAACCACATCTAGACAGAAGGTCTTTATGTCTGACTGTTAGAGTTAGCTGTTCTGAGAAGCTCATCAAATAGAAAAACCCAAAGCCTTTTATATGTTGTCAATCACATATATCTATGTGATTTCTATCACTTCCTCTGAATGTGTAATTCAGATTTAACCTGGAGGCTCTCCTCTGTGATGCTGTTTCCAGCCTGCTTTAGTGATGTTGGTTTCCTTAATTGAATCAAAGATTGTGTTTCAAGAACTGTGTGGGAGGGTTGATTTCCAGACCTCTGTGGGAGGATTGGCCTTTGAGGGGAGATTGAGTTTGCAGCAGGACTGATCCCTCCCTGTCACACTAAATCCTGCTTGAAAAGCACCCTGTAGGGTGGTGGCTGTGTCAGGCCTGTTCCACGTGTCCTGCTGTCCCCCCAGGCTGCACAGGAGTTGTGTGAGGGGAATCATTCCCACTCCTTAAGGGTTTCTGGTTGTCTTTGGCAAGCTGGGTGAAAGAGGTATGTGATGCTGTTGTATATGACAATGTTTGTGCCATGAACTTTGGGGTTACAGAGGAGGTTCTGTCAGACAAAACTCAGCTCATGGTTTATGCAGGTCTGGACTGGAGTCACAGCTGCACTTCCAGCTGTTGGAGGAAGAGGCTCAGGGTAGGAGTTTCATATCTGGTACTGAAAGCAGTGACCAGGGGCTGATGCTGCTCCTCAGACCTGGAAAGGGCATCTTTCCAGAAGTTTCAGGCAAGGAATAAACAGACTCTGTGGTAAAAGACAAGATTCTTCTCCCCAGCTTATGTTTTGTTGACTTCCATGCACATTGGAGGAGCCCCTGTGAAGTGTGAGTTGGGTGATGGGTCTGAGCCCCTGAAGGGCTTGGGCTTTTGGTGTTCTCTGGAAGTCACCAGATCCAAGTGGTTTGGATTGCCTTTTGTTTTCAGGCTGCTGCAGTCAGTACAAACACCCATGAGGGAGAGGATGAGGCTGTGGCTGAGCTGAGTTCATTTTTAGGAGTTAGATGGGACTTCAGTGCAGTGCTGTGCTGGCAGAAAAAGAGGGGACGCAGTGGGATCAGCCTCTCTGCTTGTGACTCACCCCTCTGATTCCAGCAGGCAAACACTTATGTAAAGAGCCATTTTATTATTTTCCTGTCTAGATGACCTCAGTGGCTCTGTGACACTGCTCCATCCCCATCTGGAGTGTGCTGGTGCTAAACAGTACTCCTAAAGAGTACTAAGAGAAAGGGAAATTATTTATGTTTTAGAGGCACAAAGAAAATTGGGATGAGGAGATTGGAGCTAAATGATCTTTAAGATCCTCTCCAGCCCAAGGCATTGCATGATTCTGTGATTCTGTGAAAACCAAGGACTTGCATGAGCTCCCACTGATAACCTAAGGCCACAGAAGGAGCTGAACCCAGGGGATGAGAGATTTCCTGGGAGTGAGTGAGGAGTGGGAGATGCTTCTGCAGGAGTGTAGCCCTTCCCCTCTCCAGTTTGTGCCAGGTGAGAATTTCTGCCCTGGTTCCCAGCTCTGCATTCATGGGCACACATCAGGCTACCCCTGTGCCCATACCTGGTCCTGGCTTTGTGCTCCTTTATGGATTTATTTGGGAGGACAGGAAAGGTGGAAAAAAGCACACAGGTTGTGTCAGCAGAAGTGGGCTGTTAAGAGCAGAAGAAATCCCCCAAACCTGGCAGGAAGGTGGAGGAGCTGCTCCCATTGTTCTGCTGGAGCACCTGGAGAGACCAGACTCCTGTAAAACACTTATTAAGCTTTACATCTGCTGGATGGGTGCACAGGCTATTTCTCCTTGAAACCCTTTTTCTCTAGGTGATTTTAATCTTTGAAAATCCAGCTCTTTTAATTTGGGGACCGCTTTGTAACTGCTGGACATCCTCAGAAGAGCTCTGTGTGTCTCTTCCTTCCCTAAACAGCACTGAGATGTGAAGAATTTCCCTTATTGTGTAAATTAAGCAGGGTTTGGAAGGGGAAGTTTTGCTGCTTCACCTGGGATACAGCAGTGGAAAGGGAGACCTGAAGGAAGGTGACAGTACCCAGCAGAGAACAGAGTGAGGGGACAACATCCAAGCACCAAACTTTTACAGTTGGCATTTTCCATTTTTTAAATACTTTGCACACGTGTCTTCCTCCTGGGGATGCTTCTGTCCTCTAGCCTTCAGAAATTTGACATTTAATGCTAAAATCTATAGTGCAGAAGAGCCCAGAAGTGTAGGAATAGCTGTTCTCAGGTCAGTTATTATCGAGTTTGCTTGCTCTGATGGCTGACACACTGCAAATCCCTGGAGAACAAGGAACTTGATCCACAAAACAGCTTGGCAGAGCAAGAGACAGTTTGGATTTTTGTAGTGGTCAATGAGGAGGCGCTGGAGGAACAGAATCATTAAAAATGTCAGTTCTGGGCAGTCAGATGGTCCTACATTAACTCCAGCTGAGCAAAAGCCATTTATAAGTGCCAGTAACAAGGCTGACAGTTTTACAGCCCATCAGCTGGCTCTCTAACCAGCAATATATAGACAAAGAGAAAGAAAACGAGAAAATCTGTGCGTTTATAAAATAGAATTTGACCCTCCAAAAGCCATCCTGGTGGCCTGCAGCTCTAGGGAAGCAAGGGCTGAATTTGGGATCTGGTTTGGTGTCCTGTTCTAGTGCTTTGCTTTCACATGTTCCCAGTGAAGGACAGAGCAGCACTTTTGGACCTGTCTGCATCCTCTGTGAGGTGACTTGGGTGTCTCTATACTTGCTTTTGATTTGTGTTTAGGTGGTGTGTGGTAGGCAAACACCAAACACCTGGAGAGCATCAGAGGAACACAAAGACCAGGTGTATAACTTGAATTTTCAGGGAATAAATAAAAATACCTGATTTTCCCCTGCTCCCTCTTTTGTGGACTGCAGTTGGTTGAGGTGGGTTCAAACCTGGAGAACCTTTTATGGTCCTTTAGTTATTTCTAATGCTTCTTAGAGCAGGTTTGTTCTGCACCTCCAAGGAGATCAAACCCCTCTGCCTCTGTTGGTGGTGGCTTCTTCTCCCAGTTCTCAAGAGTGTTTATTCTCTCAGTTCTGTGAGAATTCTTAATTTAACAAGAATGAGCCAGGAGGAAAATGGCCTCAGACTTCCAAGCTATTTCCTGCTGCCTTAGTGCTTGCCTATCATCCCAAGGTGAATAACTCCTGCTATCCACAGTAGGTAACAGCAGGAGATTTAGGGCAATTTACTGAGCCTTCAATTTTACCAATTGGGGCATGCAGTAGTTTGCTTTGTGCATTTAAAATGTATGGAGGTGGTGTTTTATTCTTTCTCCATTTAGGGTCCACTTGATGTAATTTCTGTATGTTTGCTAACATGGTTTTACACCTTTGTATTCATCAACCTGCAGTTCCATATTACATCCAAATTTACTCTCTGTGGTGGCTTGTGAGTATGCTAGGTACTATTTTTTATTCTCTCTTTTGACCTAAACCCATTTTTGCCCAGCTCTGCCTTTCTTTAGCTGACCCATTGCTGTGTTTTTTGCATCCACCTGTTTCTGGCAGTACCACATTACAGGGCTGTATCTTGTGAGAAGTCACCTGAATTGCCTGGTTCCACAGCATTTGTTTTTCATTTCCATCTGCCCATGGAGGAATTGTACACAGGGGGCTTTGGACCATCCCTGTGGATAGGATTTAGAGATTTAAAAATAAAAAAGCCCAAACAAACAGTGTTTTAGGAAGAAGTTATGAAGTGTGACAATATAATTCTTGACATGTAGTTTCCAAAATATAAACCATGTCTGTGTTTCATTACTTCTGTGAGTAGGACATTAGTTCTTACTATAATGGAAGGTTGTATAACTCTCTCAGGTAATGACAAGGCACTTGCATAATAAACACACTTCTGGAATGTGATTTTTTTAAAAAAATACAGTGGATAAAAAATATTTGCAGCTCTGAGCAGCTACTTACAGAGAAAATAACTCTCGTTGTATTGCATATCTGTGGTCACAAATTACACTGCATAAACCATATAACAGATGCCTCTGGTTAATGATGGTGAGGCAGAGGAGCAGAAGGACAGTAGTGGAAGATGATGAATGTTTGAAATGTCATTTTTACAGGAAGATAGGATTAATGCTTTTATGGGCAAAAATAACCAGCATTAGGAATGCAGGAGCTGAGACTCAGAAATTAGTAATATGTTCTTTAATTGCTGCCCCAAATGGATCTATTTTAAGTACACTTACAGCTCGTGGCACTGGAACATCAGAGTGCCTTTTAATCTTTAATGCATTTGTCTCCTTAATCACCCTGGAAAGGCTCATCTGTGTTTTGAGGGTGGTGAGCAGAACCACAGAGAGGCCCAGTGACCCCTCTGGCTTCATGAGGGAGCCTTTGGCAGAGTGGGGACTGGGAGGAGGGGAATTAAATTAGTGCTTGGGCATTGCCTTTCCCCTCTGGAGGCAGGATGTGCACACCTGCATTTCTCCCTGGAATGGACACTCAGAGACTCACCATCCTAACAGTCCATAGGAATCCCAGGTGGGAGAGGCTGGCAGGAGCCAGGATGAGGAGCATAACCAGCAAATTTTCCTTCCCCACGTGTTCCAAGTGCAGCTGCCTGCAGCAATCCTGCCCTCTGTGGCCTTGCCCCATCACAGGTATTTATGGGAATTTTGTGGCACCAAGCACTGGCCATGCAGGGTCTGGGTTCCAGACGGCTGCAGACAGAAATGAGCAGTCTCAGGAACAGAGATTATTTTATTTCCTGTCTTTCTGGGTGCTCCAAATAATTTATAGAGTTCCATATGTTCCCTCCTAGCTCCCCTTCCCTCTCCCAAGCAGCAGTGAAGCTCCCACCATCAATCTGTGCCTAATTCAGGTTTCTGTCCCTTGTGAGGGATGTGCACTCCCTTTGGAATTGCTTCTTTTTTACCTAAGAGATTGTTCATGGTTGCATCTTGGAGCAGACTGATATTTAATCAGGTTTGCCTTGTCCAAGGGAATTCTGCATCCTATTTGTGAGCAGTGATGATCCTCTCTGCCAGCTCGGGGTGACATTTGCTGTTGTAACAGCAGAGCAGCTCCCAGGAGAGGACAATTCACATCAGAGATGGCTTTTGCTCCTCGTCAGGTCTGATTCCAAGGTGTTTTGGGGAGTGTGTCTCTATAAAATTCCTTATTTCTTCAACCTGCTGGCTCCCTGCACGGCTCTGTGCCGGGATCTTGGTCAGTGGGACCTTCCAGGAGACGCAAAACTTGGACAAGTGTGAGCCCTGTGGTCCTGACCCACCACCCTTTGGTGCTCTTCCCTTTTTCCATCCAGCACAAGACTGCTGTGCCTTTGGGAGTGAGGCCAGTGTGTTTCAAAGGGAAGACAGGAGCAGAGTGTCTGCTCTGTGAACTGGGATGGGACATTCCAGCCATGGAGCATGAACCCCCAATGAGCTGGAGCCACATCCTTCCTCTTGGCAGCACCTCAGCTCTTGTCCTCAAAGCAGAAATCAAGGCTAAGGGAAGGGAGTAGAGATGAGGGAAGCAGTTGAGTGCCCATCCCTGGAGGGATCTAAAAGCTGTATGGATGTGGCACTTGGGGACATGGGTTAGTGGTGGCTTGGCAGTGCTGGGGAAATGGTTGGTCTTGATCTTTGAGGGGCTTTTCAACCTAAACAGTCCTAAGAGTAAATCCTAAGAGTGAATCAGAAGGTTGGAGGGTGTCTTGGTGATTCCCAGCTCAGCTATCAGGTGACACGAAGCTGTTGCTCACAATAATCAGGCTGATATTTTACCCTGGCATTTTTGTTGGAGTGTATTGGGAAACAGCAGCACTAAAACATCCTTGGACACGTTACTTTGAAACAGGAGCCCTTCCACAATGTTTATGTGTCCAGTTAAACCTGTGTCAGAGGAAGACTAAGCCTGTTGGATTTAGCTTTTTTTGACTTAGAGATGGGGTAACTGAGAGGTGTTTTAAAAACTTTTTATTCTATTTTTAGTATCATATGAAGGGTGAGATAATACAGATATTACAATCTATGCTATTACAATTAGAAGCCTACTATTTCTTAACTGGAAGACACTATAAGCATTTCTTGGTCTGTCAGTTTTTTGCTACATTATGTTGTTGATGCTTTAAAGCTAATTATTCTCTACAAATCCATTTCCCACATAAGCCCATTTGTTACCAGCTCTTAAGGCTGCCTCCAGGGGCTGGGTGAGGATTTAGAGGCATTTTCTCAGTTTTGGCTCTGCCTTCCCTCTCTCTGCCCATGGAGAAGGTAAAGTCCATCAGACAAAGTATTAAACTGAAGTTACTGGCTATTGCAGGGAGGAGTGAAGAGATTCTGTCCATCCATGGCATTTCTGCTTCTTTTCCTTCAGTTTGGAGAGAGTTGGCATGAAGGCATGGAGAAATCATCTGCCAGGTTGGGAGGAGAGAGGGAATTTTGGTCAGCATGGCTGACATGGTTGGTGTGAGAGGTCCCAAAAACTGGGAAAGTTTCTAATGGATGCTGGGATAAATGGATGAATCCAAGTCTGAGGGCTGCTTCCAGTCCTGCCTGCCCTAATCCCCACTACCCTGCTAGGCAAAAATTCCCCGAAATACCTGCAAGGAGGATCAGCAGCTGCTTCTCTGGTGGAAACATCTGTGGAAGACTACACAGCTCAGGTAGGGGATGTCTGTGTACAGAGAGCATTAGGGAAGGTTTACTAAGGGGAACCCTTCACCAAAAGTTGTCAAGCTTTGGAACAGGCTGCCCAGGGAAATGGTTGTGCCACAGCCCTGGAAGTGTTCAAAAAACTTGTGGATATGGTTTAGTGGTGGAAATGGTGGTTGGTGCTGGGTTGGTGGTTGGACTTGATGATCTTTGTCATCTTTTCCAGCGTTAATGATTCTGTGAAATTCTCCCTCCTTGGCTTGTTGGGTAGCACAGAAGGGCAGCTGCAGCAGCACCAGGCTCCTGGAGTTTCCCAGCAGAGGAGAACTCCTTCTAAAAGGCTTTCTGCTGCAGCTCCAGTCGCTCTTGTCAGCCCAAGAAAGCAAAGCTGGAAAACTCAGGCACGTGTCTGAGCGTTCCTGACCTTCCCCAGCTGTCTGCCTCTATCCATCTGTTTGACACATCCTTTAAAGTTAGGATGTGTCTACTTTGGAGCATGACTCTGCATTTTGCTGCTCCAGGTAATTTATCTTGGGTTTTTTTTGCCTGGACTCAAGGATAGGGTCCATTAGCCTGCCAGAGCTCCATGCTCCGAAGGCTGGGCTGCCCAAGCACCACCTGGGTTCCTGCACAGCACGGTGGGGCAGGAATCCTTCTGGGCTGGCAGCTGCCTTGGATTGCCTGTCCCCTTGCCTGTCAGCCCCACTGGAATGTAAATCATAGTGGCTTTGCTCTCTCTTTAATCTGCAGTAATCCTTGTCCTTTCCCGTCCCTGCAGATTCAAGTATTTACATGTGTCACTTCTCACTGTGCTTTGCCTCTTCTCCCCCCCTTCAGTTCCTACATGTCAGAAAACTTGGCTCTATTTAGACAAAGGAGCTGGTTTTGAGCCCCTCTCTCCCTTTGGATTTTAGCAGTCACTTAGCTTGACTGAAGAACACAGGCAGGGCTGTGCCTTCCCTGAGTGAGTTACTCATTTTTCCTTTATGTGCCTGTCTGGGTGGCCTTTGCCTTGTAAAAAGAGGCTTGTCCTCACGTTGGAGAAATCACATTTCTTTTCTAATAGTGATCTATACTGCAGTGAAAAAGTTTGTCTGTCTTCATGGCATTCAAAAAATGGAGAGAAGGGAATGTGAAGGTTCAGCAGCCTTGAATTGCCTCTGTCCTTCTGGGGATTTACGTCAGAGGCTGATCTTTGGGGTTAAAATGTTGGCCCCATGGCAGAGCTGGTGAGAGAAAAATGGAGGAAAAGAGCTTTTTGCAACAAGTAGCAGGGAGAGAGAGAAGGTAATTTATTGAGAGGGTAATTTTAAAGTGTTCCTTCCTAATGAGAATGTAGATGCACTTTCTGCTTGGACAGTGCAAACCACAAATGACTGATGCTAGACCTGTCTCCCCTCTGGTGTTCACTCTGATTAAGATCCCTTGGGAATCAGAGGAGATCCAAGTTATTGCCTGGAAGAATGCTCTCTCTCTCTCTCTAAATATATGTACATATATATGTATGTAGAAGTTCTGCTCTGCCTGAGAGTGAGTTAGGAACAAATATTGGAAATAAGCAAATTGCTCAGATTTTTGTCTGACAATAAGATAATTACCTCAAACCTCCAGCAGTTGTTGTTTTGCAAAGATGCTGAGTATCAACATTAATCACAGACAGGGGTCGATATGGTGAGAATTACTGGAGGCTTCTGCTTTCTTTTTTCTTTTTTCCCCTCCTTGTTTTTGAGTAATTCTAATCACAGCCTCATCTGAGCATGGGCTGTAATAAAGAGTTTCAGCCAGGCTGCTCCCTGATAGCCTATCATTTATTTTAATATACCAGCAGCACCATCTGTGCTTGAGGCTTTATTAATGTGAAGTGAGGCCAAGAGGTTCTCCAGTCTGAGTCCTCTTTGAGGCTGCTTTTCCCAAATCCCCTCTGACCACTCAGGTGTGTCAATGGACTGGTTTTGCAGGAGTGGCTGCTCACCTTCTGTTTCTGGTCCCTGTTTTGTTTAGCAGTGTCACATGGCTGTGCTACTGTCACTGTCCCCTTGAGCTGCATGTGCTGTTGTACCCCTCATACCAGCAATGGGATGCCCATGCCAGGGTGATCCAGAGGATTCTCCAAGGTCCCTGTCAGGAACACGGCCCAGGAAGCCACCCCTGGCACATGTGGCATCTTGGTGACCCTCCTGTGCTTTTGCTGTGTGTGCCAGTTGTTCCAGCATTTCCTTCTGCACACTTTGGGACAAGTCTAACACCAGCAGAGGATTTCCAAGACCCCTCGTTGGCTTTGGTGTGTGCTTTGGTTTAGGGCTGAGGAGAGATCTCAGTGTCTGCCCTTCCAGTCCCACCAGAAGCTGTTTCTTCCTGAGAGTGAGGGAGTTGCTTTGCCCTGCTCAATCCTGGCTTTCCTTACAACTACCCATAAGCAAATTCAGGAAATTGATAAGATAGGATTCAGTATAAATATCCTGTCAGGAAAATAACATCCTTGTGGGTTTTGTAGTTTTCTCTGTCTGTTGGGACTGGTTAAATACAGACTGTATTTAGCCAGTCTCTTTTGATTTTTTGGTTTTAGGGAGTGTTGGGTAGAGGGTCAAGTATCATGTTAGACCTGGTGAGTATCCTGAGGGAAGCAGTGCTTTCTGGTTATATCTGCTCTCCCATAGCCAGAACATGTTCCTGTGGGTGCTGTTTCAGCTCTTAAGTCACAGTTTGCAGTGACTCCATGGTGAGCCAACCCTTCTCCAGTACAGTTGGATGGACTTTTCCAACCTGAACAATCCTGTGATTCTTTAATTGCAGTCTGGAGCAGGAGAGGCAGGGAGTTAATTTAACTTTTAGTAGACAGAAGCAGCCTGGTGCATGTTTTGCTAAGGTGCATGGAGCAGACAGAGTCAGAATCTCAGCTGGCAGAACTCAGCATTGCTCTGGTGCCACAGCCTTGGAGCTGCAGAGGGATCTGTGATCTTCTCTGGGACCATGAACCATTGTGCTTTGGGCTTAGCAGGGCTGCATCTCTGGGTTCTTGTGTCTGATTTCAGCCTTTGCCTCCTGACAAGCTCAGAGCAAGGCCACAGTGGTTGTTTGGCCCAGGCTGAATGTCTCAAACCACGCCAGATCACCCCTGCCTGGCTGCAGGCAGGCCCTGACAGCACCAAGCAGACAGAAATGCCTTTGGGGCAGTGCAGGGCTTGGGATGCAGCTCCATGACTCCTTCCAAAGGCCCTGCAGGGGATTCTGTCCCCAGGGATGTCCCTGGAGCTGTGACTGCAGCTGGTGGGAGCTCCTGGGACAGTGCCTGGGCATGGCCTGGCACAGACAGTGGGATCTGATGGTCTTAGTGGTCTTTCCCAACCCTGCTGATCTGTGAGATGCTGCAGCACCATCCCTCCAAACCAGGGCAGGCAACCCTGAATCTGAGCCATGTGCAGGAGGAAAAGCACATTCAGTGGTACTAATTGCAGCAGCAGGGATTAGTTATCAAGGTTTGGTTAGTCACTACTGTGTGGGCTCTGAAAATGAATATGAGAGTTTAAAGAACAGCAGGACTTTCGCTTTTTTTTTTTTTTTAATATAATCTGAATATGCTTCAAGCTCCTGCAGTTCCCCTGGATATATTACATAGTGTGGGTGGGCAGGAGAGTTCCCTGTCCTCATCTCCCTGGGATGAGCCAGGAGAGCTCTGCAGCTCCCTGGATTGCTCCTGAGGGTGCTGGAGTCCCTCTGATGGCCTGGCAGCTCAGGTGTTCCCCTCCTCTGCTCTTCACTGCATAGAAGTTAGATTGGATATTATGAAAATATTCTTCAACCAAGGTCCAGCACTGCCCAGGGAAAAGGTGATGTCCCCATCCCTGGAGGGATTTAAAACATGTGGATGTGGCCTTGGCAGTGGTGGGGGAATGGTTTGGCTTGATGATCTTGGAGGGCTTTTCCAACCTAAACAATTCTATAGTTCCATGATTCTAAAAGCAGATTTCACCAGCAGGGTTCCCAGGTGATGAGTGTTGGACCCATCCTGCCCTGTCCCCAGCCCTGAGCAGGGATGCAGATTTTCCCCATCTGAGATGTTCCCCACAGTCCCTCTGAGCTTGGGGTGGGTGGGTGTTAATGTCAGGGTAAACACATGGGGGAAAATAGGACTTCTTTATGCCTGGGTAAGGAGGAAAGCTTAGATGCTGTTTCTGAAATCCTGGAGAAAATCCTAGGGACAGTCAAGTTCCAGGGGGAAATTTAGGCTGAGAGTTGTCCTTGTTGTTTGTCCTGTAGCCACAAGAGAGTGAATTTGAATGGCAAACTGGGGACTCTTGGCAAAGAGAAGAAATTAAAGCAAAGCCTCTGTTCCAAATCCTTATGAGAGAAAGGAGGATATGGTAGGAGCACTGGCCTGGAGGGATGTGGGGGGGATAAAGGAACAGAGAGAAAAATAACAACCAGCATTTAAATTCTGAATACTCTGTGCCATTCTGCCCCTCTGTGCATCTGGAAAGGATACAGCAGAGATGGAAAGGGTATGAGGAAGAAGGAGGATAACCAAAAGGATAAATTACCATGGATAACCAGAGGATAAATGAGATTCTGTGCAAGGAATTACTGCAGAGATCTTATCCAGAGTGCCAGGAGGATGTGCAAGGGGAATACTGCTGTGTGCTGTCCCATCCATAAAATTTTCCCAGAAAAATGCTCTTGGTCAAAGCCAGCCTGACCTTTAGTCTGGCCCAACCTGCCTCATCTGATTACAGCCAGTGTTGCTTTTTCATCTGAATCCTTGAGCACATCACTTCTCCACCCTGGTGTTCACAGATGGGACAATTCCAGTGCTCTGTGGGGGCTCATTCTTTCAGCTCCTTTTAGGCAGATACTGACTCCTCTTTGCATGTTTGTAGAGATTTATCATGTGTGTGTGTGTGTGCTCTCAGGTGGCCTTTCAGCTCTCACAATAATCAAAATTAATAACAAGAAGTTCAGTTCTTCCTCCTGTATTGCACTTTGCTCATTAAATGTTCACAGTTGCTGGGGCAGAAATCTGAATTGAAGCCTGCTGCAGTGGGAGGCTGTGACCCCTGGGCCAGCAGTGAATTGGTGCAGGCAGGAGAGTGAGGAGGGGCAGCATCAGCTCTGTTTGCCTTTCTCTGGGAGCTTCTGCCTTCAGAGATGGGATGTGGGGCTCAGCTGATCCAGCACAGCCACCCTTGTATTTTCTTCTTTTGGCACAAGGCTCCCCCTACAGCCTTTAACCATGTGCCAGGGACAGAAAACCCAAAATCTGTCTGGTTTTGGCAGGGAGCTATGACTCAGGAAGGGAAGGGACCTTCCAAAGCACTTCCATGTCTTTCAAATTCACCAGGTTCCACATAAAACATTTTTTATACTGAAATCAGAGATGTGACCTTGTCAATAATTTACCTGAGGGACCAAAGACAGGCAGCTGAGTGCAGATTTCAGTGTAAGTCTGTGTCAGCCCCTTCCCTGGATGAGGACTTTGCATGTTTTCTGTTGTGGTCAGGCTGCCCTGCAGTTGCTGTCACTGTTGGGCTGAGTTCATTTCCCTCCTGCATGATCTTATCTCAGGTTTTCAAGGTGGAAAAGCTGGTGCAACAGCACAGAAAGTCGTGGCATTTCCAGCAAGGCACCAGGTTTGCTCTGCTCAGCTTCCCAGGGTCTTGTTTGCTTTGCTCCCAGATACCAAATGGAAATTTTCCTGAATGCATAAATTACCTGTGGATTCCCAAAGCTGGTTATGAGTCCAACAGCTCACATGGAAATGCATGGGCTGTTGCTCCTTTGGTTTTGGTAGATCTGTTTATCTCTTTGAAATGGACTTTAAAAATGAGACTTCAGCTGCTGTATCCCTTTGGGTTCAAGTGGGCAAATAGCATTTCTCAGTCTGGAGAGATTGATAAATCAGGATGTTGTGATGAGCTGGGTTGAGCCAACAGTTCTTTGGGTCTGTCAATCAAACCTGTGACTAGGCTGGAGCAGTTATGCCCAAATCTGTCAACTGATTCACAATATATAGGGTAAGGCCAGTAAACTACTTCTCATGTTTAGGACCAGATTTCAGAAGTTTCATTGTTTTCTGTACCTAGAAAGGATTTCAGATTTCAGGTGGCCTGTAAAGGTTTTGTTTGTGCTGTGGAAAAGGCAGCTTTTCCCCTGGGAATTCCCTGTGCAGAATATTTGCAGTTAAGAACAAAAAAAAAAAAAAAAAATTGCAGCTACTTCTTTAGAAGATTAAGGAGAGATTGTGACAACCCCAACCTCTTTCCTTACTAATATTTGTTAGTCTTGCAGCTGAAATAATAAAATAAGAGCAGTTCACCTTCGAATCATAGAATCTCATCTTGTTTCACCCCCTACCATGGGCAGGGACACCTTCCATCAGACCAGATTACTCCAAGCCCCATCCAAGCTGGATCTGAACATTCCAGGAGTGGGGCAGCCACAGCTTCTCTGGGCAAGCTCCACCAGTGCCTCACCACCCTCAGCATCAAGATTTTCTTCCTGACATCTAATCTGAGTATCTTCTCCTTTAAAACCACAGTGCAATCAGGCCACTACAAAAAATGAGTTTAAAAAGTGTCCTCTGCTAATTTCCTCCTTATGGTTTGTCAGTGACTTCTTTCTGTGTCTCTGCCTGCAGAGTTTGTCTTCCTAGAGGGCTGAGACCACCCTTGTCAAGCCAACAGAAAGTTTTCTGGCCCATTTGGTGGTCTTTGGAAAGCAAGCAGTACCAAGGCCCTCAGCACTTAGATCATAAACTCTTGCTGCTACTTTGAAGGCAAATTGACCTCTGAGGCTTTATCCAGATAATGCTGTGAAGCTTCTCATGCATCAAATTGTTTCTTCATTATTTGAACAGATGATGGCAGCAAAATCAGGAGTTCACTCAGAGATACTCAAAATATCTTCTTAGAGCCACATCATATCACTGTCCTAATCAGAGAGTGGGCTCTGACCTGTTCCAATCAGGGTAATGCCCTTTCAGGGTAAGTAAATTGATACTGATTATCTTAATCTGCTTGGAGGAACTCTAGATCTGTTCATTTCTGAGTGGAAAGAGTAGGGTGGGACAATGCCACAGCACTGGGGGTGTGTTTGGGGCAGCAGCAAACCCCACAGGGACTGGAGTGACACAGTGCTCTGTGCCATGTGTGAAATAAATGGGAGGTGTGGATAGCAGAGGATCTGAGGAGCAATCAGCCCTTTCACTGCAGGGCTGTGCAGAGCTTGTCTGGGAGGTGATGGTGATTTTATCAAGTTCAGTGGGTGGCAGCAAATGTCACCAAGATTTTGGGATATTAATTTGTCTGCAAATCCTCACCTAACTGTTAATAGGTGCTGCAGGGAAAAGAGAGGTTTTGCTTCACAGCAGCCCCTGGAACAGCCTCTCCACTGCAGTCAAACCTTCATATGTGAGGAGCCAGCTTGGAGGTACAAGACCAGAGGGATGTGGAGGTAGAGCTAGTGCTTGTTTTGGTGTTTACCCTCTCAAACCAGGGCATCTCTTTCAGGGGTGAATCTGAAGGGGAACCAGGAGCTGCAGACTCCAAGTGATGGCCAGGCACTGCTCCAGCTCCCTGCAGTCCTGCCAGTACAGTTTGGCACCCCTTGAAGCCAGGTTTGCTTGTCTGGGCGTTGAATTTGGCCTTATGCTCTTTTGAAATGCAGATCAAAGGAGGCCAGGTCCTACCACAGCCCACACCTTGAAGCTGCCCATCTAGCCAGTAATCAGAATTGCTCCTCTTCTTCAAAGCATTTCCCTTTAGAGTTTTTTTGAAGTGTTTGAAATCAGCCAGTTTCCCCCATGCAAGCTAAAAATGAAGCTGCCTTCTCCACCTTTTTTCTGCCCAATGTATTTGTAGTTCCTTCATTTGGATAGACCAACATAAGTCATGTTCTGCCTCCTGCAAGAATTTTTGTGTGTCAAACTTGCTTTCTCCTCAGCCAGCAAAGGCTCAGTGAAACCTTTTTGTGTGATTGCCATCATCAGGTGACTGGGTCATTATTACTGAGAAATACCCATGGAATTATACCTGTGCTGAAGATACTTGCAGGTTTTCCCTCTGTTTTATTTGCTGGCTTTTGGCTGTAAATACAATCAGAGAATCACAGAATGGTTTTGGTGGGAAGAGACCCTAAAGAGCACCAGTTCCACCCCCCTGCCATGGGCAGGGACACATTCCACTGTCTCAGGCTGCTCCAAGGCCCATCCAACCTGGCCTGGAACACTTCCAGGGATGGGGCAGCCACAGCTGCTCTGGGCACCCTGTGCCAGGGCCTCACCACCCTCACTGGGAAGAATTTCTTCCTAATATCTAATTTAGCCCTGCTCTCTGTCACTTTGAAGCCATTCCCCCTTGTCCTGTCCCCCCAGGCCCTTGTAAAAAGTCTCTCTCCACCTTTGCTGTCAGCTCCCTTCAGGCACTGGAAGGCTGCAGTGTGGTCACCCCAAAGCTTCTCTTCTCCAGGCTGAACAGTCCCAATTCTCTGAGCCTTTCCTCACAGCAGAGGGGCTCCATCCCTCTGATCACCTTGGTGGCCTCCTCTGGACCCACTCCAACAGGTCAGTGTGTCCCTGCTGTGTCAGACATCCCAGAGCTGGATCCATCCTGTCAGTGCTGTCAGCTTCGGGCTCCCAGTCAGCAGATGAAGATGCTTGTTTATATTAGGGAACTGTTGTGAGTGCAATCAATAAAGCTGCAAAGCTGAAAAGTAGTTGAAGAGCTAAATATCATTATATAATGAGACCTCCTTCCCAGTAAATGATGTGAAAAATGATTTCTTGTGAAGAATAACAAATTGCCGTGGCTTTTTACCCTAATTGTAGATGCTTGATTCTAATTTGTTGTTTGTCATTTCCATGTAAATGAAGAGTTTTAGCTACAATTACTGTGTTTATGGCAAACAAGATACTATCATTTTCCAATGCTTACCAAGCACTGGCATGTTTAGAAATAGAAGAACTGAATAGTTTTATCCCCCTTGTGCAGCTCTAGGGGGGTGCCTATAAGTCTACAGGTCTTGCACACAGGCAGCTGATGCCATTAACCCTCTTCTGCATTTGGGGACTCAGAGACATGAAGTGACTTTCCCAGAGCACTCAGCAGTGCTCCAGGTGCCCAGATCCCTCTGGACAGCATCTCCTTGTCATCACTCTCACAACACAAAAGACAGCAGAGCCATCGTTTTGGTTGGCACTGAATTTCCTGGTTTGTCCCAGTTATCCCAGTTCAGAGAAGCTGTGGCTGCCCCTGGATCCCTGGCAGTGTTCCAGGCCAGGCTGGATGGGGCTTGGAGCAACCTGGGATAGTGGAAGGTGTCCCTGCCCATGGCAGGGGGGTGGAACAAGATGGTCTTTAAGGTCTCTTCCACTCTTCCATCCTCTGCAGGATGTCACAGTGTCAAAAAGCGAGGCCTTGTAGTGCTGGGTTTATCCCATCCCAGGCACTCTGCTCCTCTGGCATTCAGCCTGCTGCCAGTGCTGGGCACAGCATACAGTGAGGCCAAAGCCTTTGCCTGAGAGGTGACTCCAAAATCGCCTCAAAATATTCCCCAACCTGAGCCTTTTCCCCTGGGAAATCCTTTTAAGGCAGCTGCCAGATCCTGTGTGGGGCCTGCCAGCAGCAGGGAGTGGGCACGTGTCCCCTGGAGGGGCTGATTTCTCCCAGGAATGGATCCCTCACCCTTTGGAGGGATGATTGCCCACAGCCACTCTGGTTGCTGTAGGCACCAAGCAGCCTGCTAGGACAGGAATATGATGTCTGATTGGTATTTAATTCAGCCAGTGCTGTAGTAACACTGCCTGATGCTTCAGATCCTGCTGGCTTCTGCTTGAGCCTGCTCCTCCATCATCACTTGGAGGGATGTGCAGAGTGCTTCCCTCCCTCACTGCTCGTGCTGCAGAGTGGCAGAGTTCATGCCAGGAGCATTGCAGGGAGGGGAAGGCTCATTCCCACCCCTTTGGCTCCCTGTTTGCCTCACTTCCAGGCACAGAGTGTTTCCCTGCCATCGCTTTCCTGGAGCTCAGAGCCTCAGCAGCAGCCTGCCAACACCTGGCTCTCCTGTGACCTTCCTGCCCTCCAAGGAGTGCTGGAATTCCTGCAGTTTTCATGGGTTTTCAGGGGATAAAATCTGCCACTGACTCAGCCATTTGTAGACAGAGGAATAACTCACTGGCAGTGTAAGCACAGTGTGTAAGGTCACTGTGCAGCTCATGAGATCCTGCTGTGTCTGTGTTCTCTCCTCACTTGGATTGCTTTGCCCTTTGCTTATTCCCTTTTTTCCTCTGGGATTTCCTGAGGGCCCATTCCCATAGTTGTACCTGGAATGTTAAAAGTAGTTGGGAATAGTTTTGGGAAAACTGACAGAGGGCAGGTTTAGATGGGATATTTGGAAGAAATTCTTCCCTGTGAGGGTGTGAGGCCCTGGCACAGGGTGCCCAGAGAAGCTGTGGCTGCCCCTGGATCCCTGGCAGTGTCCAAGACCAGGTTGGATGGGGCTTGGAGCAGACTGGGATAGTGGAAGGTGTCCCTGCCCATGGCAGGGGGTTGGAGCAGGATGCTTTAAATAATGGCATCCTAAAGAACATTTGTTACCAAAACATCCCATTTTACTGTGATCTAATATTTGTACTGTCTGAGCTCCCAAAACATCCCACACAGATGGAGGTGTTACAGTAGGGGCTGTTAAACTATGAAGGAAGAGGCTCTGACACAAGGAAAAGAAACACAAGTGACCTACTCTATATGATCTATTGTATCTTTAATATTCCCACAGAAAGGATGGAAAATGGAGTAAGAGACCAATTTCCTTGCCCATAGTTGTACAGGAAGTCAGGGACAGGTGTCAGGAACTTTAAGGCCACATTTGGTGTTTGATCACAAGAGAATTGAATCCCAGTGGGAATTGATGCTCAGTTCTGGATGCAGGAGGAATGTGGGACAAGACTTGTCCTGTTAGCAAACATAAGCAAGTTCATTTTCCTCTTGTGACTAGCACTGGACAATGCTGCTCTTCCCAAGGATTTGCAGGAAAATGAGTGTCTGTGATAATCAGATCTTATTTTTAGCATCTAATCGATGCTCAGGGCTTTGTGGTTTAATTAGTGGAGTAATTGTTTGTTGAAAAAACAGTCTAATACCTGTTTTTTCCTTCAAAGGTCAACTCCATAATTTTTGTTTCCAACCATTTAGTCCTTTATTGATCTTTATGTCATTTCATGGGGAGTGCTGCATCTTGACAGATGAAATAAAGGCCAAAACTTAAAATAAGAAAAATATATCCTTTTTCCTAAACACAGAAATGGAAAATCCCCTATTTCAGCCCTTGCTACTGGCAAATCCTTCGTACAGTGTCCCCAGGAAACAGGATTCTGAAATAACTTTTGTTAATTTTGTAAGGAAAAAAGCAAACCAGGAATATTTTCTGGGCCTGTTTAATATCAGACATAAACTGAAGCACAAAAAGGAATTTTGCAGTGTAGCTGCTGATCCTGTAAAGTAGATAAGGGCACGGGCTCTGTCAGGAGGGCAGGAAGATCTCTGTGATTTGCATTTAGAGAGGGCTGAATGAGAAATGCCCTCTCAGTTTAGGGGAGTATCACATGGCTTCAGCTGGAGGTTTGGAAGGTATTTAATCAAATAACCAATGCCTTAAGTTTTAGCTTTCATACTTTCAGATTCTGTACTGCCTTAGTGTGTGACTCTGAACTTCATATAAAGTGTCAGCAAGTTCTCCTCACACTTCAGTCAGACACAACAATCCTTTTCCAGCCTGAAAACCAAGGACACCACTGCAGCTCCAGGCCCAAAAAGTGCAAACAGCAGAGAGCTGAGGAGAGCAGACTGGGAGGGTGGGACTGCATCACCTGGAGCTGGAATTGGACAATTCACCCCATTGTGGAAATGGAGCAGAGCTTATAAAAGTGAGAAAACTCTGACCCATTGTCCACCTTGGGTCCATCTTGGGCAGAGCCACGGCCGGGCTCTTGTGCTGCCCCGGGTGTGTCCTTTGAAGGCCTTTAATAAAAACCTCCTTCATGCCTTTAACCCTGTCTAGCCTCTGTTCCAGGCATCATAAGAGCCACCACTGTTCTGCTGCTGTCCTGAAGTGGGATGCTGTTGGAGCAGAGGGATGTATGGGGTGCTCTCCACCTGCAGCTTCTCCACCTTTTCCACTCCTCCCATCACTGCGACCTGACATTCAGTTTTAATTTGCAAAAAATCTATTCTGTCTTTGCCAGGCTGTGAGAGAGGCTGCTGGGTTATGGAGTGGAAAACAGGGTTGGGAAAAAATGGGTATTAAATGATAGCACAGGACCAAATTCCATCTTGTGCTTCTTTTCTGTAAATTTACAGGGTGAAACCCTGCAGTCATCCCTCAAAACCAGCCCACAGCATTTGTGCAGCTCAGCTCATGGGAAGAATAAACCATTAATAGATTTTTTTACTGGAGACCTCTGAGAAAAAAATAATTGTATGGCAGAATTTTAGAATTGAGAGTGCAGGGATCAGAAAAACTCTGGAAGAGGTGTATCAGTGCTCTGGAAAAGCCTGGAAAGCATTCTTTCATAGCACCTGGCTCTTCAGCTGCTGTTCTAGGTAGTTCTATTTGGATAGTGGTGTGTAAATAAACAGCACATAAATACCACTTTAAAAAAGTTATTAAAGCTGCAAAGTCAAGGCTCGTGAGTAAAGAAAGATTTTTCATCTTCAGCAAGATACAGCTGTGATGAGGAGCCTCCAGGGAGACCTTGGAGTCCCTTCCAGGGCCTCAAGGGGCTCCAAGAGAGCTGGAGAAGGACTTAGGACATGGGCATGGAGTGACAGGACAAGAGGGAATAGCTTCAAACTGCCAGGGGGCAGGGATAGATGGGATATTGGGAGGGAATTCTTTACTATGAGGGTGCTGAGGCCCTGGCACAGGGTGCCCAGAGAAGCTGTGGCTGCCCCATCCCTGGAAGTGTCCAAACCAGGTTGGATGGGGTTTGGAGCAACCTGGGATAGTGGAAGGTGTCCCTGCCCATGGCAGGGGCTTGGAACAGGATGAGCTTTAAGATCCTTTTAACCCAGACCAGTCTGTGATTCTCTAAAAGCTGCTGAAGATGAACATTTTCAGCACACAAGAACCCCAGGGGCTGAGGCAGGGTGGATTCTCAGTGCTGGCAGCTCCCTGTGCTGCTCCAGGAGCTGTGCCAGGGCAGAGGGAGGGAGAGGCTGATCCCACGTGTGCTCCAGCAGAGGCGTTGCCATTGCCATAAACAAAGTTTGCATTTCCTCTCTCAGAGCAGACACAGCTTTTGAACACAGTGGGATCAGTGTTTAGTAAACACAGTGTGATCAGTAAATGTTTAATCATACAACAAGTTTTGACAGCCAGTTCACAGCAACGTCCTGCCGATGCTTTTTAGGATAATGGGAGGTTTTGTACCTTGGCTTGGTTTTAACACCTTGTGCCTGTCTGGGGCCACTGAGGAAGAAACAAATAGTGTGTAAATGTCAATCTGTGTTTTGAAGGCCCCACAGAAGAGCTGAGTTCACAGAGAAATGCCAAGGCACAAGGGCAGTGCCTTTGGCAGCCTCAGCAAGGACTTGCTCACTGTGGGCAGAGAAAGTGGAAAACAGCTTAAAAAGTGCAAGGGAAAAGGAAAAGGAGGAACCAGACCTAATGCCATGGGGAAGGGAGTGTCAAAAGGTCAGGGAAGGAGCTGGGAAGCCCATTTTAGTTCCTGCTTTCTGGGTGGGTGTGGTGAGTTGTTTCCCCATCTCCATTTCTTTTCCAAGAGACTTGGGCAGGTTGTGGCAGTCTTGGGTTGCAACCAGGCTTGGGTTGCAGCTGTCCAGGCAGGGAAAAGGGTGTAGATGGTGCAGTTCAGGGAGCAGACAGTGCCATGGTAACTATTAAAGTTCACTGGGTTAATTCAAAGTTCACCCAAGCAAAATTTTTATCTGAAAACATAAATGGTGATTGTCAGTTTGACATTTGTTTGATTATCCAGCTGTTCAAGTCTTCTCCAGTTGGGCAATTCATGCATCAACATTCCCATCAGGTAGGTGTAGTTGTTCTGGAATTAAAAATATATCTTGCAGCCAGATGCCATTTTCCTTATTATTCATCTGTGCTAGTAAGTAAATTGAAAATTGTGCTTTTTTAAGGGAAAGCAGCAGATGCACCCTTGTGCCATTAAGTTGTCAGAGCTGAGCAGATGAAGCACGAAGCACTTCTGCAAAATTGTTCTCACAAGCCTCATTTGGAAAAAAAGTTTAACCTGTAAGAGAAAGGGATGAAATCTGTAATGGAACAGGGCAGTTTGCTTGGTATATACAGACTGGTTGAAACTAATCAATCTTTTCCTTATTTTCTACACTTCAACCAGCTCTTCTTTGCTGGAAGATCACAGCTTTGGATTAGATATTAGGAAAAATCCTTGGCAATGAGGGTGGTGAGGCCCTGGCACAGGTTGCCCAGAGAAGCTGAGGATCCCCCATCCCTGGCAGAGCCACATTTTCACCCCTGGTCTGGGGATCATGGTGGAGAGTTATTGAAAGGAAAGGTGATGGATGAACCTCCAGCAGCAGCAAGATGGAATTCTGGAACGGAGCTGTAAATGCTGGATTTGAAAACCAGGCAACATCTGCAGGGATGAGTGATAATGTGCCATGGAAAAACAGAATTGCTTTAACTGATGATTAAAAAAGAGGATATGATTAAAACAAGCTGATTAGATGAAACCAAAGTGACAAGACAAAGCAGCAGGGCATCCAGGAGGGCAGGGGGGAGACACAACTGATGGCAGTAGGGCATGAATTATTGATTGAAATCTCCACCAGAAGTCTTTGCATTTTCTTATCTGGGAAGGGAAAGAATGAATGAGAAGCAAACAGAATTATTAAGCAGCTTTATCATTGCATTGGAGTGGATAATTAGGCAATTAGGATTACTAAAAGTTGGCAAAGCAAGAGGCCCCGAGGACTTGTGCTCCTGATTTCAGAGGAGGGTGGAGAGGAAAGCAGGGCAAAGCCTTTGGTGGGAGATTGGATGGTGCCTTTTGGTGGGGCTGAAAGGCAGAGCCAGGCTCTGGTACCCAGCCCCCTGCAGCTGCCAGCACAGAGGGGGCACAGGAGACCTGGGTCATGAAAAAGAACTTGTCTGAAGAGGGAAAGTCCTTGGAACAGCAGCAGGGAGGGAGATCAGGAGTGAAGTCCATAAAATGATCTGGACCCAAGTGAGTCCAGAGGAGACCACAAAGATGCTCTGAGGGCTGGAGACAGGCTGGGAGAGATGGGAGTGTTCAGCCTGGAGAAGAGAAGGGTCTGGGGAGACCTCAGAGCACCTTCTGATTCTGGGCATGCAGTGCCATTTACCCTCAGGTGTCACCTGCTGTCCCCCCTGAGCCTGCATCTGCCAAAACCTGAACTTCCAGAAGGGTTCTGCTCACAGGGAGTTGTGACTGTCCCTTTGGGCCAGGTCCCTCCAAAAAGGGCCAGGCAGACAGCACAGGCTGCTGCTTACCTCTGCAAATGAGCCTCACTTCTTTAGTTGGCACCAGAGCTTCTGAATAGCTGGCTGCACATTTTGAAGGGGAAAGCTGGGTAAAAGTGACTAAAAATAGCATCTGTAACTGTCTGAATTCATCCTGGGCTGCTCTGAGGCCAGTGCCAGGCCACTGTGCTCCTCCTCTGTGCTCCTGACTGGCTTATTCTTAAGCTATATGTTATTTAAAATTAATTTGCAGAGATGCAGACATTATATAAATCACTGAGGAAATGTCAGATTATGTATGTAATTTGCAGAAGTGCTCCACACTCATCTTACTTAGCTCCCCATGAAACCAAGGGATCAAAATTAAGCTGAGGCAGAGAATTTGGAGCAGTCACCATCCTGAAAGTGCTGTGGAAGATGAGCCAGCACTGCAGACACTTGTTAGTAATTCACACCCAGAGACTCTTGTAATTTCTTCAGGACATTCAGCGATCAGAGAAAAGAAGGAATAAAGGGAATGATGAAAAATACATGGACTAGAGTATTTCTTACTAATTATTTGCTTGGCCTCATTGGCAAGTCACCTGGTGTTCTTGGGGAGTGCTGCATTTTCATGGGAAGGTGCCAGCCACCATGTTCCTCTCCCAAGACCAAGCCAGAATATTAATTATGGATTCTGTTGCATAATTAGAGTCGGAAGCCCAGAATTAATTGATGGTAGCTGCTTAGACCAGATGTCAATTCCACCCTGAAAGAATGCTCTGTGTCCTACCCACACTCGTGGTGTCCTCAGATGGGGGAGTTGTGGCAGCAGCGAGTGGTTTTGGTGACAGGGTGGCTTGTGCTCTCCTCCCAGGTGTTAGAGCAGTGGGGTGCATTGGTGACATGAGAAATGTTTATAATTCATGGTAATCCAGGGCTCCTTGACTTGTCCTGGCCCCAGCCTGACAGGTCTGGGACCAAAGTCTGGGACCTTGGCTGTGACAGCTCCACGCTCTCTGCTCCCTCCCAGTGCAGTCCTGCCAGGACAGTCCTGACCTCCTGAATGAAGGGTTCCTGACCTCCTGCCTCAATCTCATTAATGTGGGGCCATTATTTTCCTCTAGCAGAGGTCAGAGGCTGTGGCTGCATTCAGCATCCCCTGGAGAGGCACCTAGTCAGGGAGAAATCACCTTGGGTTGTTTTTCCTGTGGCCTGGCTTGATTTCCAAAGGCACCTCATGGCTGAAAACAAGGCTGGGCTTAATAACAAACCAAGGTGTAATAGCAAATAAAGATTTGGTGGGCCCCAGTGGGTGTGCTGCTGTTGTTTTGTGGAGCAGAGGGGAACAAAGCCAGAATCCGTGTTCATTAAAAATAGGTAATAGAATATTCTTAGCTCAGCCCCTGCCTTGGCAGAAATCCTCCAGAGTTAATTGCTGCTGTTGTTCAGCTGCAGGAAAGTGGGTCGGCTCCTGATGAGATCACTGATCCCAAAGAATTGTTGTGAGAGATGTAAAATGGGCTTTGTGGGACTGTGGGTGCACGTGTGGCTGTGCTGGTGTGCACAGGGGACGCTGTCCCCAAGCCCTGTGGGTCTGCAGCTGTGTGGCTGAGCTGCTGTCACCACTGCTCCTGGCAGTGTCACCCCTGGAAACCCAGCCCAGGGGAGCCAGGGGTTTCCTTCCTCTCTGGATTCCACTGGGAGTGACATCCAGGGCATGCAGGCTTGGCATGGAAGAGGAGGATTGTGGTGGCACCTTCATAAATTGAGTTTTGTATGTGCAGCCAGGACTAATGGTGGGAAGAGCTGATAAAACAAGACCTCTTGTCCTCTTCTAGTGCTGTGTGTGTCCCTCTCCTGGATAATTCATCTTTTTTCTCAGCTCCCCTTCAGGGATAAGTGCACCTGTGCCTCTTTCACACGTGTTCACCTTTGGCTGATTTGGGATCCTTCTGTTTGGAAGCTGTTATGTTGCTAACACTTCAAAGGGAGCATTCAAATGGCTTTGAACTTGTGTTATATCTGAGACATGAAATAGCCATTTGCTGCTGGCCCTCCTGTGGCCCCTCCCCACTCACAGAAAGGCTCCTTTCAGAGCTGCAGGTGCATGTGCAGACACTGATATTGCTAATTCAAGCTTTGAAGGGATGTTTTATAACAAAGCAGGCTTGGAAATCGGGTCTAAATCCATAAACTGTGTGTTACATTTGGGGTTTAACACGCCCTGGAAGAAATATCCCTCAGAAGAACATTGCTGCATCCAAGAGTCCCTTGTGCCTGTAGCATTGTCCTCCTGGAGAGATGACAATCCTTGAGAAAACACAGCTGCTGAGCCCTAAAAAAACCCAACATTTAACTCTTTATTGCTCCTTACCTATGAGCAGGAATTTGTTAAAATCCTGGTGGATCCTTGTGGGTGTTTTTCCCTCGGTGCAGCGCAGACCCACCCAATGCCCTTGGTGTTGGTGGCTCCTGCACCCACTGCTGAGCCCTTGCAGCTCTTGGAGACCAGTGAATATTTCATACCAAAGCACCTGCCATTGCAGAATTTTAATTCTCAGCTGTCACATTTCACAGGACTTATTTAACTGTTAGGAGAAGGAAGCCACAGTGCTGGCAGGATAAATCTGCTTGGTTTCGTGATTTAGCACCTCCAGTGCCATCCCAGCCCTCTGGAGGCTTCCCAGAGCAGGCAGTGGCTATTCCAGAAAAGCAGGGGAATAAAAGGCAGTGAATAATACATTTTTAGCCATCATTACAGGCTATACAAAATACAGGGAGGAATATTTACTGTAGAGGAGGCCAGTGGAAGGGGATAACTGCACTGTAAGGTCAGACATCCCAGTGTGTGTATGAGAAGAGATGGTCAAAAATCCACAACCTGAAATCCTGGTTTTTATCTTCCTTTTTAAATCACCCTGAAGATGTGAATTGCTCTGGCAAAGGTGAGCTACTTGCCTGCCAGCTCACTCCAAGAGTTTCTTGCATTTGCTGCATTTGCTTTTTCTCATGAATGAGAAAAGAGGAAATCTAATGTTCAGCCTTATCAGCTACTCAATTTAATTGCTGTCTATTTTAATGTTATCACTATCGTTTGTTACTAATTAATAGAAGTAACATGATTACAGCTTTTATTTTTCCTTATTTTTCAGTGAGAAGCTGGATGGAGAAGCTGAAAGATAAGGTAGGAAGCTCAAAGCAAAGCCACTTTTACTTGCAGGAATAAATAAATTCTTGTCAGTGCAGTTCTTCATCTCTACACAGACAGTTGAGAAAGGGCTTAAAATTTTCTCTGGGAGGCAAATGAACCAGATGCTGCTGGTATAGAGTGGTGTGAATCCACAGTAAATCCCTGATGAGTGGTAACTAAGGGCAGGAGGGACAGAAGTGTTTGATTGATTTCTCTGCACCAGAAAATGACCTTGTCAGATATACCAAGTTACTTTTTTTTTTAATTTCCTCTTAACTTATCCTAGAATAGTTTTGGTTGGAAAGGACCTTGGGAAGTCCATCTAGTCCAACCCCTCTGCACTGAGCAGGGATATCTTCCCCAGATCAGGATCAGGTGCTTAGGACCCTGTCCAACCCGACCTGGAATGTTTCCAGGGACCCCAGGGTAAAGAACTTAGTTCCACCCCTTTTCTCTAAGTGCTAAGCTCAGTTCTGGACCCAAACCAAGAGGGTCTGGTGAGAGGCTGCCTGCCATGCCAGTGCCTCTGGATGAGGCCTTTCCTACCTCCCCTGCAAATCCCTGGAAGGAGAATGATCAAACCCAGTAAAACTTTCAAGGTAACAGACCCTGACTATTCCTCCCTGGCATCACAAGGGGCTGCTCCATGCAACCAAGGATTGTGCAGCCACAGGCAGTGATGGCTTTTTAAGCTCTGCTGCCCTGGAGCAAATATTGACATTTCAAAATGGTTGTGAAGCCTTCCAAGCGTTGTGTTGCTGACAGCAGAGCCACGAAGCTGGAAATGAGGTGACAGCAAGAACAGTTTGTGACTCAACAGGCCCTGGAAATTCTTGAACAGGGTCAGAGTCAGTAGAAACAAAAACCATCACAAGGAGTGAGAGTGATCTCTGAAAACACAGCTCTGAGCTTAGGCAGACTCACCCAACCAGCCCAGCCTTTCCACATGGCCCACAGCAAATTTCAGCAGCACTTTTACCATCCAGTCAGAGCAGAGAAACAGGGTCTGGTGTCTGTTTTCCAGGACTGGGGAGTGGGAGGGTTTAGGGTGGATTCCTGCCCAGCCTTGTTGAGTTGCTTTTCTGCCTGCACTAGGAAGGAGGCAAGTCTAGAGCTCATAGCAGAGCTGCTTGGCCTGGGATTCATCCAGAGCAGATGCTGAAAGGACAGAGAATGGTTTTCCCAGTGAAGGTAAAGAGCAGCCCCCGAGGCTGGTTGTGTGCCTGGAGGGATTGCAGCATGCACATGTCACCTGCTCGTGCCAGCACGTGGCACAGCACGAGCCTGGGGACATCAGAGTCTTCTCACTGAAGCTGTAGCTCTCACATCTTTCCTCTTGTCACCTTGTTGGCCACCTCTGTCCTTCCCTGTGGCAGAGGGGCTGCATGTTCCTGTGCCCAGCAGAGCTCTGGAGTCTGAACCTTGTGCAGGCAGAGCCTGGACTTGTGGCAGTGCCCAGCACAAGCTCTGGTGTCACTGAGGGTGCCCTGGTGTCCACTTCAAAGAGACACTCACTCCTGAGCCACCTCCCTCCTTTGGGATCTTTCACCTGGCTCACATTTTTCCATAAAAAAGCCCAACAAAAAGCACTCCCCCCACTCTCAACCAGTGGTTGGTGCAGCAAATCACTTGCAAACAAACCTGTTCACCCCGTTCCCTCCTCTCCTGGTTGGCTTTATCAGCACCAGTCTATGTGCCCCTCTCATTTGCCCCTGTCCTGTGTTTTACAGTCCCTCCACCCCATTGAGGATTCCAGCACATCTCTGGGAGCCCTGTCCTTCCCTGTCCCTCAGGTGTGGGGGCTGTGGGGCCAGGAGCACAGGGTCAGGGACATCTGATCTCCTGCAATCACTGTGCAAATGCTGCATTTGGTTTTGCAAATAATGGACACAAAGTTCCTCTCAAGTTCTCTTGTTGTTATCTCAAAGCCCAGCAGGGCCAGGAAGGTCATGAGCATGGATTGAGTGCATTAAAAGCATCCCTAAAGAAGCCACATCTTCCCCATAAAGGGATAAAAACGTGGCTTTGGCCTGTGCAATGGGGTTTTCTATCAAGAAAGTGCAGAAGCCCTCAGAAGTTGGGCTGCAAGATACAGAAGGGTTTTGGGGTATAAAACATTGATCTGGGGGCTGGGGAAACCTGTAAAAGGTCGTGGGCAGGTCAGGAGTGATAAAGGCTCACAGATAAGGTGAGGAGTTCATTGTGATTTCTGACATGGAAACTCAACTGGGCAGCAATAAAAACCATTTTCAGCCTCCCCTCACTACCCATGCCAGCAGCAAAGTTCCAGAAATAGAAAACCCCAGTCTGCACTAATTAGGTCACCCAATTAAGGCACCTTAATTGCCTCCCAGAGACACAGCCTTCAGCTGTGTCCTCACTAACCTCCTTTTTCAGAGCTGGGCTCAGGGATGCAGCCCCTTCCCAGCACCTGGGCTGAACAGGGCTGGGTGTTCTGGGAGGGGGTTCAGAGAATCTGAACGCTGCAGCTGAAAATCCCTCCAGCTTTGGGATCCAGACACAGAGCTGTTACTGTTTAAAGCACTGAGCAGGGTCTGGAGGGGCTTGGGGGAGCAAACCAGCCCTCCTTGGCACTGTGCCTGCCCCAGATGAAAGCAGTTATTTTCATTCTCCAGGTAAGTCTACCAAGGCAGGGTAGTGCACCTGAACAGCTTCTTTTTTTTCCCTCCCACTCAGTGGATTATGGAAGAGAAGTAATTGTGGGGTGTGTGCTGTGTTGTATTTTGAGAGCACAGATGAAGACAAGTGGTTGTAAGCAATGGGCTGAGTCTGGCTAGGAGCTGGCTGATAGTCCTCAGAATTGGTGTCTGTGTCGCTTGGCAGGTGTAAAATCTGTTTTTGGGGGGTGTAGCAGGCAAAGGGTGAAGCTGTAGTGGCACAGCAGAGGGCTCTGGCTGCAGTGAGGAGAGGCAGAGCTACAGAGGGGGGAGCCAGGCTGTTCCTGCCTCCCTTGCAATGCTGAGCCCAGCAGCCCAAATTGGTGAAGATTCTGAAGCAATCTGGCACTTTAAAACTTAGGTTTGTTTTCATTTAAAGCAATAAAATGTAAAATAATTAGCATTTGGGAATATTTTCCTAAGGATTTAAAGTGGTTAGATGTGTAATTTTAGATTAGTCACACTGTCTGTATTTTTTTTTTTTGAAGGGGCAGTGCAAACACAGGGATCACAGCAGTTGAATTAGGGCTGGTTTCCTTTTGCTGTGCTCCCCTTAAGGCCACCTGAGGGTGTGTGTCCATGTCATCATCCTGCTGCCATGCAGGGCACCCCTTCCCATGCAGAGCCAAAGCGTTTGGCTCAAAGATTTTGAGTACAAAGCCAAAGAGGCTGAGGAGTGGCTCGACATCAGCTTCCTTTGGCAGCCAAGGTTTTCCTTCACACCTGCATCCCTACTGAGACACTTCACCTCAGCACTCAGCCAAGTTATTCCCTCTCCTAAAGGCAGGCAAGCACTGCAGGGTCTCAGCTGTCACCAGTAAATATCTGTCAGGAAAAGCTGAGTTGTGCTGGTGACCAGCCAGCTCCTGGAGTGGGGAATCATCCCATGGAGGCTCAAATCCAGAAAACTTTGAGGAAATCACTGTGGGGATATATTGCTGTTGGAAGGATGGTTTTGGGAGTGTTGCTCTGCTCCTCTCTTTTCCTTTCAGGCAGGATACATGTCAGGGATGCTGGTTCCTGTGGGAGTTGGAATAGCTGGAGCCCTCTTCATCCTGGGCGCACTCTACAGCATTAAGATTATGAATCGCCGGAGGAGAAACGGCTCCAAGAGGCATAAAAGGAAGGTATGGAAGCTGCCAAGGAAAGGTATGGAAACTGGGAACCCTTCTGGCTGGAAAGCAAACACAGCCTGCCTGGGGTCTGTGTGAGCTGGGGTGCCTCAGTTACGGGATGGGGGCACCCAAATTCCCTTCTTTGGTTCCTTTTTGCACGTGGACCTCTCTGATGCTTGTCTTCTCCCCCAGCAGAGGGAATTTAACAGCATGCAGGACCGAGTCATGCTCCTGGCCGACAGCTCTGAAGATGAATTCTGAGTGGAACTGCAGTGCCCTTGGGAGAGCCCGTGACTTTTCAGAGGAGGGACAGAGGGGGAGAAGAAGAACAAGCGACTTTTCTGCTGCTCCCTCGGCTGCCCCGGGCAGGGGCGGTGTCCCCAGCCCAGTGACAATGACAATGCTAATGCTCTACGTGTGCCACCCCACCGTGATGTTTGTTTTGATACAGTAGTGGAGATCTCACACTCGCCCTCGGCGCCTCATTCAGAGCCACAGCTGGAGCTGATCCACGTGGATGATTCTTTTCCTCATGCCCTGGTGTACTGTTCTGGTCCTGGCTGGCAGTAATCTAATCATAACAATAGCTCTCACCCATCCCAGGAATGGAAATCTTTACTGTGAATGACTTCTGTCCGATTCATTTTAAATGTTACATTACCTGAGCTAGAGTTTGTTAGTGCTAAGATTAGCTGCTCTGCTTAATTAATGAGTTGTGAGCCTGAACTGCATCCCTGGCTGCCCGAGAAGTGTCCATGTGCAGGGTTCTTGATACAGGTTGAAGCACATTTCTGCCCTTGGGTGCCCCCACTCTCACCCCTTTCTTCCTTCAGCTCTGCTTGGAGACACACAGGAATGGCCTCAGCACTTGATTCCACCACAGAATTCCTTGTCCATTTTCAGCCAGCACTGTCTGTTAGAGCACAATAAATACCAGCCTCACCTGCTGACGGGTGGTCTTGCCTGCATCTCTTGCCTTTTGGTCAGTGTGCAAGGAGGTGAGAGAAGAGGCAGGTCAGAGACTTCCCCAGCTTCTGCCTCCTGTTGGAAGGACACTAGCTCCAGGTTCATCTCTTTCCAAGGCTTCATTCCCACAGGGGTGAGAGTGGAGCCTCTGTACCCCTTTGCCCCACTGGAAAATGCATTTTCAGCCCCTGAAAGCTGCGTGAACAAGAGCACCTTTGGGGGATCTGGATGGGTCTTGTCTCACAGAGTCACAGAATGGTTTGGGTTGGAAGGGACTTTCAAGGGAGCTGCTTCCAGCCCTGACACCTCCCACTAGACAAAGTTGCTCCAAGCCTCATCCAGTCTGGCCTGGAAAACTTCCAGGGATGGAGCAGCCACGGATTCCCTGGGCAGCCTGGTCTCCAAACCATGGAGTACAGAAAGGCACTGAAGGCTGGGGAGCAGGTGCAGTCACTGGTGAGGGATTCATGGCTAATAGTGGGAAAACAGCAAGAGCTGGGGAGATGTCAGCTGAGGGGGGGTGGGGAGACCACACTGGGAGCCCTTGGCTGTAGGAGAAAGGTGATTTCATAGCACAGATGGATGCAGGGGGCTGTGAAGGTGCCCTGGTATGCAATGACTGAAGTGTCACAGGTACTGAGCAGGGGAGAATGATGTAGCTTTGCCCAGAAATGCTGTCAAAATAGCCAGGAAAAGGGCTGCACCAGTGAGCTCTGCTTCTCACTGTGGGATTACTTCAATCTGACATGCAAAACATCCATGTTTCTGAGGTGGGAATCGCTGTTCACATCTTTCCTACAAGGAACAGTGACTGTTGCCAGAGGAGAGCTGAGCAGACAAGTAAGGGCAGACCACACATCTGAGATTAAATCCCTCTGAGCCTTTGGAGAAGTGGGAGGGAGGGGAGGTTGAGGAGGGGCAGGAGCAGGATTTTGTGCCCTGTCAGATGGTGAAAGGGAGGAAATGTCTTGTGGAAGTGTCAGCAGGATTGCAAGGCAGAGAGGACTTTCAGAAGCCCCTCCTGAGGTGAGCTCTCTCCTGAGAGGGTCAGGGCCTGCTCTGGACATTGAATCCTTGGATGTGATGGTCAACTCTGAGCAACCACTGCCCACCAGAGCCCAGGCACTCTCCTGTGAGCTGTGACACCCACTGGGTCACCTTGACAAGGACAGCCTGGTTTCAAAATGCTGCTCTAATGCTCAGGCTTCCAGTCCCACAGCTGTGTGGTACCTCAGCCATTCATCCCTAATCCCTCCAGGAGAGGCTTCCCCAGACAGGGCTCCACAGTGCCTCTCTCCCTTTTTGTTCCTGAAATGTCAGCCAGGAGGATTTTGCCTTGCTAAAAGCAGCCCCACATCTTCAATAGGCACTGTCTGGCAATACAGCATGAAACCCAAAATTAAGGCATCTCTCACATGGTAACTGATCACTCCAAGTTAAGATGAAGTTTTCCCTCCAGACTGATCTCTCCCTATTTCCTTCTCATCCCTAAGTCTGTTGGAGCTTGGAGGTGCTTGGGAGGTGCTGGCAGTCCAGGTGATCATTCCTGGCTGGATTGCAGGATTGGGAACTGTGAAATATTGTCCCTTGGGCTCTTTGATGATTTATTCCTGGTAAAGCATGGTGGGGATTGCAAAGTGGGTATCAGATGAAATATCTGATTAAACACAGAGCTGCTGGGTCAGTCAGGAGGAGGAGGAGGAGGAGGGATGGCTGAGGAAGGCTGCTGGTTTAAGTAGCCCAGCTCTGGCAGCTCAGGAGGATCCTGATGGATGGCTTGTCAGTTTGATGGATTGGGAAGGCGGGTGGGGAGGTGCTCTGGCCTTTTGTTGTGCTAATAAATCCCCAGTTTGGGAAACACTGCCTTTCTGCAGGGGCAATCTGTTTCCCTGTCTCTCTTCTCCCTCTCCAGCATAATGAACTTGAGGAATTAAAGGAACAGTGCCAGTCAGGATGATGGAAGTGGGGTTTTACTGCATCTGTGGGGGCCCTGGTGTCCTCAGAGCCAGAGTTCCCTGAGAGAGGACATGGCAAGGGTGGCTTGAATGCTGGAAGTCGACAAGGAAGGGAGGCTCAGTTGCAAGCACAGTTCAGTGTGGGCTCTCTGGTCTCTGCTGGAGACAGGCTTAGGAGTTGAGTGGATTTCCCAAAGGTTTTTCTTGTGATCTGTCTGCACTGCCAGGCCTGACTCTGGCTCTGAAATCCTTCACCCAAGGAGGGGACCTGACCACTGCTGGCCAGCTTCCCGAGCTGAGATGCCAACTGGTGGCCACTTGGAGTGGAGGTTTCTGTGGAGAAGTTGGTTTTGGTCAGCCCTGGAGGGTCCCCATGTGTTGCCCCACATCTCAGGGGTCACCAGTTGTTATGGTTGGAGTCCCATCGGGGTGAATCAAGACTCTTGACTCCAATACCAGAAGGCTGATATTATTTATTAAAATGACTCCATTGTTCAGAAGGATTTGGGCTATTTCTGCCCAGGTACAGAGCTGGCATCTTGCTTCTTCAAGCTCCATACCCAAACTGCAAGAATGCCAGAAAATGTTTACCAAGTCAGAGAGAGCAATTCTTTATATCATAGGTTGAGAAAAGCAAACCACATCTCCCATATCAGGAGACAGGCAAAGGAATGCATTTTGTCCTTGAAACACACACACAGGGATTTGAAATCCGCAGAGAAAAAAGAGCTTTCCCATGGAAGAAAAAACTCAGCAAGTTTGCACCCAAGAAACTTATAAAATGTCCAGTGACACCCAATTCTTGAGGCTAACCTGGAAGCCAGGTGGGCACTCAGAGCCAGCTGTGGCTTGAGGGAAGCTTGGGGAGCCTTTGGAGCTCAGACAGCGTTTCCTGCAGTGCCTGCAGGTACTTACAGCACAGGCACCACTCAGCCCCTTCCCTTCTCATCCAAGGCCAATAGACTTTGGATTGGGCTCTTAAAAATATCCTCTGCACAGCTCCTGGAGTTTGATTCATTCCCTTGAAATTATCAGATGAACACTGCTGATTTCATCTTTAATCTGCCTGGCCAAACCAGCAGGTTCTTTTGGAAGAGGCAGGGCAAGGAAAGCAGCCAGGAAGGGCCCTCCTCATCCTCTCTGCTGGGTGAACTGCAAGCCCCTGAGTGCTGAGGGTGGTGACATTGGCACAGCAATGTCACTGCACCAATGACAACCCCTGGACTCCACACAGGACGAGCCACTCCCCTCCCTTTTGCATTTTCCTGACAGCACAAGCCAGAATTTCACTGCAGGCACCAAACAACAGCTTTGGCATCTCCAGCCCCATTTCTGACAGGAGGAACCAGCTTGCCTGGCAGCTCTTGCCCCTTGGAATGCACCTCCACCACACAGCTGCTGATTCCTGAAGGTCTCTCTGAGGCCAGATGTTCACCCTGGTGAGGCTTCTCTGGACTGCCCTGCTCCCACAGGGGCTGTGAGCAGTTCTTGTGCTTCCTTGTGGTTTTCTGTCGTGGACAGGAACAACTCCTCATCCTGTAACTCTGGAATGTAGCACTTTGTTAAATGAAAACATTGGGAAATAAAAAGCTGTCCATCATAGCTGACTGTGGCTCACTCAGTGTCTCAGGCAAAGCTGGGAAGATTTGAGTGCTGTGGTTCTTTCTCCAGGCTGCATGGGCAGTGCAAGGACTCAGCTGGGCTTGCAGGGGCCGTAGGAGCCGTGGGGAGCCTCAGGCTGGCACTTTTTGGGGAGGATTCACCTGAAGTAGGTGTTTGCCATGGGCTGTGATGAGTAAAGCCCAAAGTCCCTCGGTTTGCAGTGGCAGGAACGAGCCCCAGCAGTGACACCTCTGTGCACACCAGGACATCTTTTCTTTGTTTTGTCCTGTTTGTGATTTGTCTGTGCCCAGCTCTTCCAACACCCCAGAACAGATTGTCTGCCTGCCCTTCTCCCATCTCCCTCCACTAACAGCAGCAAGAACTATTTGTCACTCTGTGTATTTTCTCTAATGGAAAATGGCTTGTTCAAAACAAGAAATTCCCAGGGAAATAGCTGCTTGGGGATTGCATGAACACATTCTTTGCTAATTGCTAGTTGCCAAAAACAATCTGTATATTCATGAAGCTGTTTGCTGCACTGCTGGCTTTTTCCAATGAAAAAACAAGACCTGCTGAAAGAAGATAAACAATGACAATGTTGTTTTTTGGTTGTTTTTTTTTTTTTTCCCTAGGTCTATTTTCTTAGGAAATTACTCTCTGTGATCTCGCTGCCTCACTCTGAGCCTCTGTCCATCAGCTGGTCTCCTTCTAATGTCCCTGACTCTGCCAACCAAGCCAGGGGTTTGTGAAAATGGGGGACAGAAGAGACCATAATTAAAAAAAAAAAAACAAACCAAAACAAAACAAAAAAACCACAACCCACCAAGAAAAGTGCATTTGGAGCTGTTCCAAGGCTGCAGAATTCCTGCATTTTCAACACTTATATGTGGTTTGATGGAGAGGATGAGCTGGATGTCCTGGAAATCCTTGGGGTTCCTGCCCTGTGTGGGTTCCCTGGGGCTGAACAAAGCCCAGGATGAGTCTGGCACAGGGCTCAGCCTGTTTCAGTCCCGAGCAGGACACTGACTGTGCAGAGCAGCACAGACAGCCCAGCTTGGGGTTGTTTCCATCAATGTGTTTGGGAAGGACAAACCAAAGGCATTCCCTGCATGTTCTGGTGGTAAAGGCACACACCAGGATCTGTGCTCAGGGCCAGGCACAAAAAACCTCCCTTACTCTGAGGCAAATCTCCTCCTGTGCCACCCCCTGCACGTGTGGGGGTCACAGGCACTTTGAGGTTGGACCTCATGGGCAGAATTTCAGTGCCCAGGGATGTTCACTCCCAGCTTCCTTAAGGCTTACAGAGGTTTTCCCTTTTTTTTTCCTCCATGGTGATGCCATCCCAAGGGAAGGGTTTGGGTCTCAGCCAGCAGCAGGGACCCAACAGAGATGTTCCCAGCAGAAACATTTCCTTTCCTAACGATAAGTGCTGGGCACAACATGCCCCACATGGTGTTTGCAACCCAAGTTTTCCACCTCCCAGGCGCTACAGTTTTTTTCTGATTTACTTTAAATCTTTTTGGTTTAGTTCTTGGTCTGATTTCCTGGTAAAAATCTCTTCCCAGAGCTATGGAAATGCACCATGCTCTCCTTCTGTCCAGAAAAAACTTCTGAGCATTGCCTGAAGATCAGCAGAGCCTGGATGTCCAGGCAGGAATATTCATGGCCGAGGGGGAGTTGTTCTCTTCTCCAAGTAAAAAGCCATAGGACAAGGAGAAATCACTTCATCTTGCACCAGGGGGGGTCTAGGTTGAATATTAGGAAAAATCCCTTCACAAAAAGTTGTTGCACTGGCACAGCTGCCCAGGGCAGTGGTGGAGTCACCATTCCTGGAGGGATGTAAAGCCATGTGGGATGTGTTAGGGGTGGCCTTGGCAGTGCTGGGGGAATGGTGGGACTCGACCTCAGAGCTCTTTTCCAACCTTAATGATTCTGTGGTTCTCTGACACCAAAAAGTTGCCAAATACCTGAGCAGCTCCTGGCAGTGCTGGGCTGCAGCTGGGCTGTGGAGGGACAGAAATGGAGATTAATGGCAGATTTTCACTGTCCTTTCCCAAAAATATCCCCAGAAAACTCCTGGGTCCACACATGGTGCATGAAGAGGAGTGTTGACCTCTGTGTTGGGCCAGCATTTGGGAGCAGAGCTGTAGTTTTACTAATTTTCCAAATCTTTACTACAGAGTGACTGGAAGGGCAAACTGCAGTCAATGAGGCTCTTCAGTAAGGATTTCATTTCATCTGAGGCAGAGGAAATGGAACTGAGCAACAAAAGAGGCTGATGTGAACAGATTTTTATTTTTTCTTTAATGGAGGGAAAATTTGTAGTGTGATAAAGAAAAAAATCAATCCCTGCAAAAAAAGTGACCATACTTATATAAAAGGAAATTCAGAATTAAATCAAGAGTGTCTGATGTAAATTTAAAATATCTTCTCTTACACAAGCCAAGTCTCAGTAATGAAAACATTTGCCAGGATCAGGCTGTAACCTGACCTGGGATTTGCAGTCAAAATGTTCAGATCACTGGATTTAACTGTACTTTAGATCAAGAAGCTGAAAAATTCTCATTTTGAATAATTTGTCAACTAGATTTTTTTTTCAATTTTAGCTCTTTGCCCAAGGTTCATTCTTGCTGGTCAATATGCCCTTTAAAAGTTATTGATTTGCCTCTGGAGATCATCTGCCCATGGAGTTGTGCTTTATTCTTTCCATAACGTAATCTGCAATTATGGAAGCAATTTCAGGATTTCTGATTTAATTTTTTCCTCAGATTATTTATACTTTGCATTTTTAATATTAAAAAAACCCCAAATAACAGTCTTCCATTCCACTGAGTTATTGCATTACATTCCTGTCTGGTTAAATCTCACTTGGATACAGGCTGAAATTCAACTGAAATAGGCAGAAATTGGATTTTTATTACAAGAGCAGCAGCAGGGCTGCAGAATGGGAGCTGCACTGTTGCATGAACATCCAGGATGGGTTTGTGGTGACAAATAAGGCAATTTGGGCACAAGGAGCTGTTTGTGAGATTGAAAACCACACCAGGAATGTCAGTCCTGCATCCCAGAGGAGTTTGGAGCTGCCCTCCCTTCAGCAGGAGCAGGAGTGAAGAGTTAGCTGGGAAAAAATTGATATTGTATTCAAGGCACAGCCATGACCAAGGAGACCTGCATTTAAAAAAAATACTCTGGTCTTGGGTTTAAAATGGAAAGTAGGGAGGAAATGAAATGGATCATTGAATCCAGGCTGGAATGAGGGAAAGCTGAGCTGTGCCTCAGTGCTGGGCACCCAGAATTTATTTATGGGCAGGAGGGTGCCAGGTCTGCGGCTCCTCTGGACCATGGGCTGCATGAGGAACACTGACAGAGGTTTCTTGGGTGTTTTGGCCTTGCTGGAAGTGACAGGAAAAGCTCCCAAAGCCACCATGGCTCTCGGGATCTGCCTGTGGGGCAGGAGGTCACGGCCAGGGGCTGCAGGAGGGGATGCACAGTCCAGGGAAGACTTTGTTCTAGAATTGAAAGTGAAGAATGTGGCTTAATAGCATGAAAAACAAAAGGCTAATCGAGGGATTTGGCTGTGTGCAAGCTGTACAGCATCTATTAAAAAGAAGTATTTAATTGGATATTTGTTTTGTTGTCAGCATGCTGGGCTTAAAAATATACAATTATTACCCTGAAACATCTGAGTGTGGAAAGGAGATGAGGCTGTGGAAATCCTGAGGCAGAAGATACATGAGGGATTTTTTTTTTGGATAGCAGAGAGCAGATTTTGAGGAGACAGGAAATAGGAAAAACATATTATAATTTCACATTTACCTTATAACAAAGCAAAGTGCTGTGAGCCACACCAGGGTTTGTGGTGCTGAAAAACATCCACATTATTAGATCTGCACAAGACTCTTCTGGATACCCCAGGCTGACAGAAACCTGGAGCTAAAATCTCAGTGTGGATTGACTGTGACCTTCACTGCCATGGCAAACGCCGAGCTCTGACACCGATGCTCATGAGAAAACCACAGTTTGGGAATTTTCTGTGGGAGAGGGATCTCAGCTGACAAAATGGAAATAAAATGTTGGTGTGGTTCTGTGGGCTGAACATTGAATCTGAAGAATGGTGAAGGAAAGGCTCTTGTTTACCTGGCTGTTCTTGAGGTTATAAACCCATGGCTGATGCTTGTCAGACAAAAATTAAAGCCATATATGTATTTTTGGGTCTTGTCAGCAGCAAATGAGTGTATAAGACATCAAAAATTGATGCAGTGGAGAAGGGAAGTGGTGCAGTGATCAGCCTGGATTCAGCAGGTGAACCTGAGCACTGGAAACCTGCAGATGAATTAAAATCTGCATCCAGCAAACCCAGGGACATTGCCATGGAGCTGGCTGGACCTGCCACACTTCAGGCAGCAAAGGAAACATTTTCATGGCCAAGTAACCACAAGAGGCACTGCAAGTGTGAAGTGTCTGGGCAGGGACACCTTCCACAAATTCATTTGAAGTTGATTTAAGAGATGGGGAGGGCATGCCCTGGATAGATGAAAGTACCTGACAGAGATTTGGTCATGGATGAGCATCCTGGTGGGTCCTGTGTTACCTGGGAGGAGGGAAACTTGTTTGAGGAGACAAAAGGATGTCTCTGCTTTTAGGAGAGCAGCAGGGCAGGAGAAGCCAAGCCCTGGCTGGGATGTAGAGACTGAAGATGCCACAAGATTGCTGGGTGAGCCACTACCAAATTAATTTCATCAGCCTTGGTTTTTTCCTTTTCTGAGAGGAAAAGTCCCCTGACAGGCTCATGTCCTTCTGCCCACGACAGTCAGTGCTGCAGGGTGTTTTTCCTATATGGAAATGCAGAGTTGGAAGACAAAAACATTTTTCCTTGCAGTTTGTTTCTTCCTCTCTGGTATATTGGAGTGTCCAGAGACCAAATTGAGCACAGATTAATTTTTTGTTTACTAAAGCAAACAGCCAGCTCATCACAGGGTGGGCAAGGTGCAAAATGCAGCACCTTCACCCCACACCTTCCTACTGTGCCTCCTCCTCTGAAAAGGAGCTGAAGAAACAGCTGAGACCTGCCACAGCAGAGCCCAGGATTGTTTCTCCAAGCCCTTTTGCCCATTTGCCTCCACCCTGCAGATCATTTAGCACAAAGAAAGCAATTTTTTGCCTTTGATACTGAGAGCAGGGAGAGGGGTGATTGGAGGCTGGGAGGCTCAGCAGCTATTGAGCCATCTCAGCCCTCACAGGTCTCTGATGTGCTGTAAACGCAGAGAGGAGTTACAATTACCACCCATTACTTGCCCTGGATGATGATTTATCTTGTAGCCACATGAAAGCAAAATCTCTCTGATCTGGTTCTTTATTTTTTCCCCTCTGCACCTGATCAGGATGTGTCATATTTCAGATTAAAGGGATTTTCTTTGCCAGCGCTGAAGGAAAACCTGTGTGTGATGTTGGATTATTCTGTCCTTTAAAACAATATCCCCTGCAAGAAGGGAGTTTTTGCCGTGCTGCTGTCCTGAGAAATTGGATGCTGAAGTGGGTACCTGGAGCATCTCACGAAGGACCACAGAACAAATGGTTTAGTGGATCTTTTTGAAGCTCCTTTGGAGGGGGATGATGTTTTATTTGCTGAGGAGTGACCTGGGATGCAGGAAATGAGGCCTGAGTTTCTTCTATTGCTGCAGGAGCAACAGGAAGATGAGTTACAGGCAGGACAACAAATCTCTTGGTTGCCCTGGGACATATGGCCTTTGGGATGCCAGACTGTGGGAAATGTCACATGAGGTCAGAGCCCTCCACTGTCCCCTCCCTGTATGCTCTGGTCAACAAGTGGCACTTCAGGAGGAGATCTGGGGAGCCCTGATGGATAAAAGGAGCTACATGGGGAGCTTCTGCCTTACTCTGGGATTGGCTTTATTTTTACTCAGGTGCCTCCTCAAGAGATGGGTCCTGAATTGCTTCTTGGAGACAAGCAGCAGCCTCTACTGCCTGTCATCTCAGCTCTGTAATAGCACTGTACTTCTGGAAATAGCCAGGATGTTCTAAACTTGACATTTTCCCTTCTTTTCATGGAATATAATAGCACATCACAGACGTGGGCTGCATGAGAAACCCTCCTGGCAAGCGGCAGTGCCACTGGTGGGGAGGATGGTGCCTGTGATGTCTCTTTGTCTGCTGCTCCCCTCCAACTCCTCTCTATTAACAGAGGCTTTTCAAGGCAAAGAGAGAGGCTGCACACAACCTGAACTCCCACTGCTTCAAGGCAAATCAGGCCCTTTTCTGTCAGCAGCCTGTTGGAAGGGGAAGTCACAGACTTGCCAAGTGTCACACACAGAGCAGGGGGAGCTGATCTGCCTCTTGCTTCTGCTCCTGGCTCATCCAGCATCCCTCATTCCTGCAGATTTGGCCCTTTTGGGACCCAGGGCGGTGTCGAGGCAGAGGGGAGGCAGTGGCCTGGGGCATTCCCTTCATGAAACAGCTTTGGGTGCTGACATGGGGGTCATAAAATCACAAATCACAGAGTGGTTTGGCTTGGAAGGGACCTTAAAGACCATCCAGTTCCACCCCCTGCCATGGGCAGGGACACCTTCCACTGCACCATGTTGCTTCAAGGCCTGTCCAAGCTGGCCTGGAACACTTCCAGGGGTGGGTCAGCCACAACTTTTCTGGGCAAGAAAAGAATGGTTTCTGCTTTAGAGATGCTTGAGATGATCTGTAGGACCAGATGTAAGAGAGGGGAACGGTCCCAGGAAAAAAATAAGGTCCAGGATGAGTTTGACATGCTACCACAGGAGAGCTTCAGCCATGGAGAGCTTTGGTGTCCCTGTGAGTGCTGCCTGTGCTCACCCTGGATCTGAACACGGATCAGAAGATGCTGCTGAGGAGCAGCTTGTCCCATCAGAGGTGCCCTGCTGCTCTCCTGAAGAAGCTCTCATTTGGGATGGGGATGTTGCAGCAGGATGTCACCAAATGCTGCCACGGCCACAGAGCCTGTTCACACTGTCCTTGCAGCCCTTCTGTCAATTTGTGGTGGCTCCTGCTGAGGCTGGGGACTGAACCACTGTTTCAATGGTCCATTTAAAAACACAGAGTCATTTCAAAAATAGTAATGGCTGAAGATGAAATAATTTGCTGGATATAGACAAGAAGAGGCGCCTAACTGCCCATAAAGGACATGATGTCCACCAGTAGCCCCAGAGCCCACAGATGAAATGCTGCTGTGACCTGCTCTGCTGGGACAGCTGAGCATTTCCCTCAGAGCATGCACATCACATTTTTAAAATAGATACGGCTGTGCCTGCTCAGAAGGCAACAGGATTTTTTTTACTGCTCTTAAAACCCGCCAAGTGCCAGGGGAGCCATCACTAGCTGTGAGAAGCAGCACAGCCTTTCTCCAAAGAGATTAAGCAGCAATGTTTCATGACTTTATTTAGCTGTATTTATGACAGACCTTTGCAGAGAACAGGATCCACTCTGGGAGCATCTTTGTCACCCTCATATCACCTGCAGAGCTTCCAGGATTTGGTTTCTCCCAAGAATGGAGGAGCCTCTCCAGCAGTGTCTGCTGGAGCACCCCCATGGACCCTCCACTGCTGTGCACTTGGATCAGGGAATTACCTGGGTAAGAAATCAACCATCAGCCAACTTGAGAGCTTGTACATTCTTCCCTTGATCTACTGCAAATCCTTGGATTAAGTGTTGGTGGTGAAGGCAGGGGGAAGAGTGGTAAAAAAAAGAAAGATGGGGTTTGGTTCTGCTACAGGAAACAAGTTCATGCCAGCCTAAGCAGTGTAAATGGGGAGAGAAAAGGGTCTGCTCAAATCCTTGGAGTGATCCAACAGGACGATTCAGACTAATAAAGGCTGCTCTGGGCTGTCCTGGAGGATGCTCTGCATTCCCTGAGCTGGTGCCATGTCCTGTGGATTGGAAAATACATTTCTTAGTCAAGGTCTGTGCCTCTCTCTACTGCTGTCACCACTGGTCTGTGCCACATTCCTGGTGCTGGGAGGGTTTTTTGGAGGGTCCCTGTGGGCCCTGGTTTGGGGCACAAACAGTCCCTGCTCTCTGAGGGCTCAGTCAATATCTGTGTTTTCCAAATGCCATGGGAATGGAAACATTTTTTTTTTCACTCTAGAGAGCAACTGGAGCAGGTTTTCCCCCTGAATAATGCTTTGGAAAACCAATGGTTAGAGGGCTGTGGCAATGTTTGTTTATTTTTATTTTTAATTTTGCTTTCTGGGTGATTGCTGAGCAGACCTAGAGAGGAAACTGCAGGAGGTGAGCTTTGGATCAGTATTTCCAAAGGAAACACAGTGCTGGGATCAAAACACCTCCTGCAAAAACTTTCACTCCTGCTCCTCAGGTCCTCATCTGAGCTGATCCACAGCTCTGCCAGGTTACCCTCCCTGCTGGGTGACCCATTCCAGCTCCTCTCTGGAGTTGCCTTGGCTGGAGAATGGAGTTTAAAATGCTCCCAACTGTGGGAATTTTGCTGTACCACTTTCCCTGATTTATGAATGGAGATGGATATGAAAAGAAGCCCAAACCTCCTCTCCAAGACCATTTTCACCAGACCCTGGGCAGCATCAGGCCCTTTCCAGCCCCTGGCCAGAGCGAGGAGGAGCTGGGAAGATGAAGAACTGGGAAGCTGCCAGAGAGAAAGAAGGCAGAGCTGGCCTCAGCCAGTACTTGACCTTTTAATTACTTCTGCAATTTCCAGAGCCTGGTTGTAACAAATCTCCTCACCCTTGTATGAATTCCTAGGAGCTGCAGTTTCTCCACGTTTCTTTGGGGCAAAGGAACCAGCACAGGCTGGGGCTGCACATCCCTGGAGGGCTCTGGAAGTACAAGGCAAACTCAGGAATGGCCACAGAGCCTCAGCGTCCCTTGGAACTTGAGATTTCTACTTACAGACACTTCTGACTCCCTGGGATGAAGTGGCCTTGAAGAAAAGGAATGGAGCATTATCTTTTCCGGGGGAACATATGGAAAAATTCAGTTCAGCTGGGACTGTGAGGGGTTGAGCTGGCAGGAGCAGCAGAGGACTCAGGTCAGAACTCTGTCAGTGCTGAGCTCATCCCTGGTGAGAGGAATGAACTGATCCATGGTTGTGAGGGCAGATAAAGCAGGGAGCTGCATTTTGAGGCCACCTCTCATGGCTGTGGGCCCTCCTTACAGGGCTCAGACAGGGCGAGTTTCTCTGTCCTGTGATGGCAAAGGGAATCTGGGGAGAATGGAAAGCTGCTGAGTGAATGTGCTGCAATTCCAAATCACCGCTGTGGGGCCCAAACTGGATTATCCTGGTGAAAGAGAGCAGGTAGCAATTTTTTTTCCCCACAGGATTTATTTCTGTAAGCTGCAATCTTATGGATATATTATTTCTTTAGAATGACTGGAGATACATCTTCTCTCCTGCTGGGATTTTGCCATAAAAACTTCACCAAATTTGTGGCATTACTCATGATTACTTCAGATGAGGCAAAAGGAGAGGTGGCTGCAGCACTACCAACACATTTCCATTAAGCAGCCTTAGGTCTCCAGTTGTTTATAATTAAAGTGAAACCATTATCCAGATTTTTCAGATGGAGAAAGCGAGTTGCATTTTGGTGAAAACCTTGTCAGAGGTGGAAATAGCCCAATGGGTTTGCAACAACACTGCAGCAGTTCATATGTGTACAAAGACCAAGAATATCCAAATGTGAAATTAAATCACTGGTGTGAAGAACTGAAATTCAAGGAGTCATAGCAGTAAAAATCTATCAAGGATCAGTTTTATTCATAGAGTAACTGGAACAGGCATAAAATTGCAAACAGGTTCTTAGAAATATTGTCCAGGGGTGGTTACATGCTGTGATGATTGATGGGTTGAATTCTTAATACTCCCTTTGGGTTTACTATAAGCTGCTCACACTTATTATAGATCTACTATATTTAATTTTGTTACCAAGTTAATTGTATTTTCTCTAAGAGCTCCAGTAGCCTGCTGTGTATTTCTGTGTCTTTGCCAATGAACTGCTCCACTTATTGGCTAATAACTGACTGTAAGAATTTTTCTTTATAAATGCAGTCCCCTTAAATGTTTCTGGTAACGTGGGCTGCATAAGTATTCTTCTGGCTCCTCTTCCAGTTTGCCTTGCTCTGAGCACAGCAATGCTTGGAGCTACTTAAAGGTTTAGTGCCCCTTTGTCATATTTACTATCAGGATCTGAACTGCAAATAGAAAAATGACTGGTTGGTAAAAGCCACTCTAATTGCTCCCAAATCTCCCTTAGTGCAAGTGAATCTTGAAACAAAGGCTTAGAAAGACTGGTTTTGTCAAACTGTGCAGTGTAGCTTGGAAATATTAGGGAAATAGCCAGGGAAGCAAGGAAAAACAGCCTTTCAGTACCTAAAGGGACTATGAGAGAGCTGAAGAGGGACTTTTGACAAGGATCCTTGCTGGATCTGGCCTGGAGATCCCGTGGTTTATCCTTCCTTCACATCCCCTGTTCATGTCACCTCACCCTTTGCTGCCCAGGCTGCTGGAGTGGGTAATTACATCTGAAATGAAAACCTATAATGGATATAAATCATCCTCAAGACCTACAAGGTACTTACAAAGGAGAATAAACTTTTAAGGGAGTCTATAAACTTAGGTTTATATCCTGCTTTTGGCTGGGATAATTTCATTTTAGTCCCTGGCTCTGCTTTGGATTCAGTATGAGAATATGAGGTTGAATTTTTTATTTTTCCATGGTGAAGGTAACTGTCCCTTTGGGAGAGTCACTTTGGTATCCTCCACCAGGAGAAATCTCAGGGGGGCAGGAGATCACACTGAGGACATGCACTGGCAGCCTGGGAGGCTGAACTTGGAAACAGCTGGACAAAGCTCTCTGGCCTCTGCCATGCACTACAAATGCAGCTTTTGTTTCACAGCTGAGGAAGCCTGAGGCAAGAGGAGCTGAAATAATTTGGCCTAAAGTCACTAATGTCACCAGACAGTTCCCATACGTCACAAATCATGGAAATTGTTGTGATGCTCTGTAAGACTTTTGAAATTTTTTTTTTTTTTGTTTAAGCTTCCTTGAAGTACCAGTTAGGACATGATGCTGAGTGACAGGCATCTATTCAGGGTGTCATCCAGGATCCTGCCCTCAGGGTGGTTAAAAGTGCAGAGGAAAAGGTAAGTAAAGGATCTTTGGACACTAATGGAATGGTAAAATGCAAGATGGCATTCAAAGGTAGTACATACAGAGGAATATATTCTTACAAAGCATTTATAAAGAGATTTATAAATATAAATATAAACATTTATAAAGAGTAAGTTGGCTGCTACAATCCAGAAAAGAAATCTTAAAAGCTGTGGCAATACTTCCAGAGGTGCTCAAAAATGAAAACAGCATGGGGAGGGTTATTAGTAAGAGCAGATACCAAATCAGAAACCATCACTTGGCTTTTTCTGCACATCCACAATGTCTGCATTAGGCTGTGTGCAGTGCTGCTCCCCCAGGCTCAGAAAGGACATCTCAGATAAAAGAAACCAGAGAAAGGCACAGTGAAGGACATCAGAGATGGCCAAAGATATGGAACAACTTCTGTATGAGGAAAAGGGAAGTAAATAAGAACCTTCAGCCTGGAACAGAGATTAAAAGGGAGAGAATATGATGGAGTCATGTGAAAGCAGCAGGGTCATGGGGAAGATTTAAGGGAGCATTTCAGCACTGTTTCTCAGAATGAAGAGACTAAGGGGGCACAATTAAGTGGTCAAGTGGGAGGTTTTAAAGCAGCAGAACAAATTTCCTTTCACAATATGTATTTTAATGAGAGGAACTTCTTGTTGCAAGGCTGTGTTTATCGAAACACCAACAGACATTCAGTAAAATCAGGGAAGAAAAGTCCTTTCAGATGCAGCTTAGCAATCATAGAAAAACATCTTGCCACCTGTCTGAGGCATTTGAATCAGGATGGGATGAAGCATCCTATGGAACTGGTTATCTTTCTCCATTAATTACAGCAGGAATGCAAAGGTTCAGTTTAAACTGAACAAGGATGTTTGGAACAGCTGAAGGAAGGTGTGATCATTCTTCTCACCCTTTCTGACAACTTCTCCATGGAACTGACTGGCACAAGGCTTGTAGGAAGATAAATCCTTCCAGGTGCAAGCTGATGAGCCCAGCTTGTGGTCAAGTCAGCAAAAAGCTGAATTCTCTGGGTCAGTGCTGGAAAAGCACAGGAACAGCATCGGTGTCCTGGAAAGGTAAGAAGCAGATCCAGAAGGGAGCAGAGGAAGGTGGAGGGGGTCAGAGTGGAGATGGCACAGGAGGAGGGACAGCCCAGCCCTTTGGGACACAACTGGCATCAACTCTTGCTGACACTGAAAAGGAATTACAAGTGCTTGAAAGCCACGAGTGTTCCCTCAGCTCCCATAATAATTCTGCATATTACAGATCCCTCTGGGTTTGGTTTGATGTTCTTGTAATCTCTTAAGCAGCATTTTGAGGCTACTTTTCAAAGTGGTTGCTTGTATTTCTGGTTGTTATTTTTTTTTTTTCCTT
>VWZP01003328.1:67325-114019 GCA_013396995.1 Dicaeum eximium
TTTTCTTTTTTTCTTTTTTTTTCTTTTTTTTTTTTTAACACAGACATGATGTGTTTTTGTCTGCACCACGTAATTTTGGTCTGGTTTCCCTCCTGTACCTCACTGGGTGATGCTGTCCCAGAGATTTTGGTCTCTCAGGTTCTGTTAAGGAGATTGATTTTTGTTCCAAGAAAGCAAAGCCTTTTTTAGTGTTTCATTGCCAGGCAAGGCAACCAAAGCAGGAGGAGGAGGGATGATGAGCAAGTTTCTTATCTCCTGTGGTCAGTGATTATCAGTGATTTGTTTTCTGAGGCCCACTCAGACATGCAGTAGGCTTGATTTGAGGATGTCTTGAGCTGTCCAAGCTACCCCTGAAGACACTGAGAGCTGTGCCTTGAACATAGAAAGTGCTAAACCACAGTCAAATATTTGGAAAATTGGTACTTTTGTCTCTGCACCTACTTCCCTGCCTGTAAAATGAGGGCTTTCCATGCTGGTGGTATGTTGTGAAGTCTAAAATGTGATTTTGTCTGCAAAACTCCCATCACTCTGTGATGAGCATCCCAGAAAATCCCACCAAATGATAGGAAATGGTTGTTGCTTTTCCAAATTTCAATAGTATCATAGTCACAGCCCTGAGTTTAGTAAATTCACTTCCCTTGGAGATTATACAAGCAAATGTGTCACCTCCATGTAACATTTGAAATAGAAACCCAGCACTGCCCTGGCTGTCACAGGAGAAGGTTTCCTGCCCTAGAGCGTGACTTCCCCCAAGTATCATATTAAAAAAATATAAAATAAAATAAAAAAACCCTTCTACAGAACGAGTGCTTTGTGGTACCCTTCACATAGATCTCAGTGCCACCCCAAGTACCACTTATGTCATTGAAAAATGATGCCAGCAGTGTTGGGTATGAATTGAACATTTTTTTCTTCCTGAGTAAAGAAAAATTCTGGAGTTTTTTGGTAAAGATAAAGATTCGCTTATGGCAAGAGGGAGCAGCAGAAAATTAATCACCTGTAGACACTGAAAGCATTGTTCATGGTAAGTTGCATTACTCTGGAAAACAGCAAGCAGCGTTACAATTTAAAAGTAATATACTTAGCTAAAACCAGTAACAGCTGGCTCTGTTCTTGATGAAAGGTTTCATCATTTATGTGATGAATAGCAATCAGTTTGGTTGTTTTCTGGATATTTCAATGTGACAAAGCATTCTGGCCACAGAACAGGTTGGTCTGTGCTGGCATTTGACCAGCCCTGTTAGAAACACAAGCCAAACTCTGATCCCTGTGAAGACCAAAGACCCCATTTAAATGGCTTCAGTCTAATGTGTGTGATCACTAAAGGAAGAACCATATTGCCATTTTCCTCCTGGCAATTTCAATTTAAAAAAAATGTGTGGCATTTGACAAACCCAGGATAAGGGGCTTTGTTATAAATAAGAATATCAGATGGAAAGGTTGCCCAGGGCTTGTTGGCAGTCTGGAAAGCTCTCTAAATAAAATATCAGTAAGAAGGAGAAAATGAGAGATCTTCACTGGGATCCTACCTCTGAGGGCTGAAGCACAGAAAAGAACCAAGCACCAGACTAGGAGATGCTGAAGGAAGAAGTTTTTAAACGTTTATGGAAGCAGGAACAAATACCATCAGAAAAGTCTGGGTATCTCTGTGGGCACAGAAATAAATCTCCAAATAGAAGAGCTCACACAGAAATTTCAGAGACAGCCATAAAATATGCTGGGAAAAACCTGGATTTCATTAGAAAACTGTTTGCAAAAGAGATCTGTTGCCCCTCCCAAGCTTTCCCCTTGGACACAGGGATAGATCCCCATAGAGCAGGGCCAGCTCAGCGCTGGAAAACAGCGCTGGAACAGCTCTGCCTTTGGAACAAGGCAATGGCTGAAAAGTTGTACCAGCAGAGGGAGCGGGACACCAGATTTCTTTTCCTACACAAGTGCCTAATCCAAGGAGTTTCCAGACAGAAACCAGACTCTAAAATGCAGGCTTTACCCACTTTATTTACACTAAATAATTCCATATTGTCAAAGGAGTCCTTTCGACCTTGAGCCCATCCTTCACTCCTGGTGTGCATGAGGCAGATTGAGCAAGAACTGATCCTTTAGAGAAAGGGTCAGTTGATGCAGGTTTTCTCCCATGTTTTTCTCCCATGGTTTTCTCCCATGGCTATGAAGTAGCTGCAGAGGCAGAAGAATAAAGTCTGCAAATATGCTTTGCATATTTGCAAAGGAAATAAAGAAATAAAGAAAAAAGGTCGTGATATTTTAATTTTTTTTTAGGGTACTGGTCAGACTCTTCCAGTGTTGTTTTTAAGGTCCTGTCATGAACCATCTCAGACTGGAGGCAGATGAGATTCAGGAGTGAATACTCTGGGCTGCAGTATGGGATGAGACTGGGATAAGGACACTGGGTCAAGTTCCTGGGGTTCTCTGGGGGAAGGGACCTGAGCTCCTCTGGCAGGGACTTTGGGAGTGATGCAGGGCTGCTGCTGGGGCTACACATGGAGCATCACAGCAGGTCACAAGTCCTACATGTCTGTTTGTGAGGCAGAAGAGACGTGACAGTGCCGGGCTGCAAAGCTGGCGTGAGGTATGCAGGGCTCCAGCCAGACCTGTCACCTGGCAAAGGTGCAAAAATGTGACAAACCCCACTGGAGCACATCCAGGCCATCTGAATTCACGAGATCCTTCTGCAGAGGGGTCAGGGATGTCAGAGCTGCTTGGCAATGTGACAGAGCCAGCAGGCTGGGGCTGGGCAGTGAGGGCTGATTGGGATCTGCTTGACTTAGCCCAGAACAGAAAACAGATGGAAAGCAAAGGTAAGAATTGACCTCACCTCCACAGACAGTTCATGCCATAAAAACCTCATTCCCAAGAGCAAAAAGGCTCAGCTTGCAGCTGAACTGCTCCAAAGGGTGATGCTCCATCCTCCTGAGGCTGACAGGGAAAGCAGAGCACAGCTAAAGGTACCATCCCCAGCCTGGGAGCTTTTCTTTCTCCACATATTTATCTTCCTGACTGGCCAGGATGTTTTGAAAGGAGATATGCACACACACAGAGACTAATCTGAGTGCTTACCCTGAGCCTCTGTTGAGTTGTGCTGCCCTATCCCATTCCAGGTACAATTTGGGTAAATCAGAACAGGCAATCAGCAAATCCAGCCTTGGGATCCAGCAACAACCTGCTCTTGTGCCTCCTGGAAGGGGCTCAGGATGAGACACCCCAGCCCTCAGAAGCAGCAGGATGAGGTTTTTTCCCAAGCCAAGTCACTCAGGTATTCAGTGGTGACACTGAGGCTTCATTCACACACAACTTCAGAGCAGTTTTGGATGTGCTCTGGTTCAGTCTCAGACATCAGAAGGAGCTGAACCTCCATCCTTTTACGGGATGATCTGCAGGACCTGTGGAGGGCAGGGGACAGGGCTCATTGCTGGGGCCAAGTCACATCACCTGTTTCAATCTCCATGTTTTGAGAGTGGGTGTGGAGGGATCACTTTCTCCAACAGCACAAGAGACTCCAAAAGGAAGGAGGCAGAAGGGGAGATCTTTCCTCTTGGCTTTATTGTCCAGAGCGTGGAGCAGCCTGGAGGCATTGATCTGATGTCAATCAGATCAGGGAGAAGTGTGGGAAGGAAAAGCTGAGGATAATAAGTTATGTATCACTGGCAACTTTGGGGAACTACAGATCTGAGATGATCAGGCCTCAGCCCATCAGCATCTCCCCTGTGTACACAGGAAATCTCTGCCACCAGGAGGTGGTAGAGATTTTTGAGTTTTTCGTGCTACTTCTCATGAATTCTTTATCTCCTAAAAACACCATCTGGGAAACTCCATAGGTGCAGACATATGGAAAGAGCCAGGAGCTTATCCTTTGCATGAAAGCTGCCTTTAGAAGTGCACAATTGTGCAGATTTCTTGTGTGTGCTCCATTGTGGGTCCTGCTGATGTCAAAAGCCATTGAAAAACCATCACAGACCATCGCAGGAGGTATTTCTGACACCACATCATGAGCTCAGTACTGTCCTGACCACCAGCCATCCAGACACTTCCATGTCAGTGCATCAGGTCACTTCCAGCCTCTAGACCCAGGGCAGGCATAAATACACAAAATCTTTACCAGATGCTCAAAAAACTGGTGTGGGTCTCATCCCAGCTGAGTCCTGAGCCACAGAACAGAATTCCAGTTCCAAAGACTGTTCAGGGATCAGGTCCTGGTTTGAATGGGCAGGGCAGGAAAGCAGTTCCTTGGAAATAGCAACACAGATTTAGTGTACCTATGTCCTGTACAAATAATGATTTCATTTTCCTATCCCTACCACTGCAGCCACACTGGAATCTGGAAGTCCAGCAGATTTTGTCAGTCTGAATTGTCACTACTCCCAAGAAAAATCTGCTGGTGCACGTGGCCACAGCTCTACTGAGAAGAGCAGAAGAATTTAGTTGTGGTGGTTTACCATTCTCACACCCTGCTGAAGAAGTGGGAGTTGAAAAAGCAGAGCAATGGATATTGCTGTGTATCTCTAGCTGCTAAAGGGAAAGGCAAAAACATGGTCAGTACTTTGTAAAAACAGGTCTCAGCCCATCCCAAGTGATGCAGAACACAGTGGCCATGTGCTATTTGCATTTATGTGGAGTTCTGTAACTGTTGGTCTTATTTTGTCATTGAGACTCAGCACTCTTGGATGATCCCTAGAGGGAAAATACCTGCAGCAATCTCCTGCAATTTCAACTGAGTCTCTTCTCTGCTTCCCTCCCTTTGAAACAGGCATCAATACATTGGCAGTGCTACTGCTAAATAAATGTTTCCAGGAAATGTTTGAGTGTGGGCTCAGAGGAATAACTACATCCCCTTGCTATTTGCAAACAAAAATGATGAGTGCCCTGAGAGCTCCTTCCTTGCTGCCTTTAGTTAGAATGGATGCACTGAGCTGGGGGCTTTCATTTTTATACAGCATGGGGGAAATTGTTAATTATCCCCTGATTCCTGGTGTGCCAGGTGGATCAGAGCATGGATATATCCATACAAACTGCTTTGGAACATGCAGACTGCTCTGGCAGCTTTCTCCTCCATCCTTAATGCCTTCTTTGTGTCGTGGCTTCGGAAAGAATTGATTGTTTCTTGTTCTGCCTCCCATCAATGAAATCAACTGGCATTAAAAAAGCTGCCTCGCTCATTGCCAAATCAAATCCTTTTAATATCTGGTGATGCTCTGAAATATGTTGGAACTGGGTTTCAACTTTTGGTCCAAGCTGGAATCTTCCCAGTGTTCAAACAGAGGAGGGGGGAAAAGCTCTTAAAACTGAGCTGCCAACTTGAGGCATCTTTGCACTAAATAATTCCATATTGTCAAGGAGTCCTTTTGACCTTGAGCCCATCCTTCATTCCTGGTGTGCATGAGGCAGATTAACCAAGAACTGGCTTTGCTCCAGTGACTTTCATGGTGCCACTTCAGAGGACAATTAAAGGAACTTCAAACACTACAGATTTTCTTTTCCCTATCTATAAGTCCAGCTTCTTCATGTTTATGCTGGTTTTACACCAGTGTGACTTGTCTGAAAGGAGGACTGGATCCACAGCACACAAAATAATTTTTTCCAAATGGCAGGAGAGAAGTCCTCTTGGCCACGACTTTTTAAAGGTTCTTGCTAAGGTATAATCCAAGCCAAAATGACATTCTTGTTTAAAAAAGACAGTGTATTGGAAGGGTGAAAACAGCTAATTTGGAATGATCAACCTGTAATTAAGATTTCGCTTAAAACACTCACTTGGCATTAAACAATCCTCTCTGTGTGAGTCCTTTTTTCCCTTTTTCACACATTCACAAGCTCACAGGAAAGCTGAATAACAGACCAAAGCTGCCTGTTGTTTTTTATGTCTCAATCCTCACAACACAGAGCAGAACCTCCTCAAAGAGATGAGATGACAGGATTGGCAACAACCTCAGCTCATAGTGAAAAATCTCCCCTTTCTCTCACCTCAGGTGGACTGGGGAGGTAGGTGGAGGATGACGGAGTAAAGGAGGAGAAGGACATGGAATTGCCATGGGAAAGAGGAGAACTGGGCTGTGTTCCTCAGAGCCTGTGGCTGATCTGCTAAGGGATCTCAGGCAAACACTTCAACTCTCAGCATTTTTTGCCACCGCTCTTGCTCTGCATCTTTCCCTAAATCCTGAAGTCCTCAGACTCTGGGGTGACCTTATTGAGGCTTTCAGTGCCTAAAGGGGCTCCAAGAGGGCTGGAGAGAGACTTTGGATAAGGGCATGGAGTGACAGGACGGGGGGAATAGCTTCACACTGCCAGAGGGTGGGGGTAGGTTGGATTTTAGGGAGAAATTCTTCCCTGTGGGGGTGCTGAGGCCTTGGCACAGGGTGCCCAGAGAAGCTGTGGCTGCCCCATCCCTGGCAGTGCCCCAGGCCAGGCTGGACAGGGCTTGGAGCAGCCTGGGACAGTGGAAGGTGTCCCTGCCATGGCAGGAGGTGGAACAAGATGATTTTTAAGTCCTTTTCAACCCAAACCATTCTCTGATTCTCTGCTGTCCATGACCCTTGGGGCTGTTTGTCCAACACGGGGAGCTCCGAGCTATCACCACTGGTAGCGTCTTTAGGGTATTTTGAACAACAATAAGGAACTGCAAAGGAGGAAATGCTGCCTCTTCCCTTGACAGAGAACAAACCAGAGGTGATGTGGTCAGAAAATGGGCATGAGGAAAGGTCTGCCCTTCAGGCTCTGCTCACATGAGGATACTCACAGTCTCATGACAGCCCCATCCAGTGGGATTTGAAAAGCAGCTGTGAAGTGCACACAGACTCTTGTTCCTTTCTATTTGAGGCTGTCTGGGAAAGCTGTGAGCAGCAAAAAAAAGACACTGGGACTGTCTGCAGAATCAGCAAGATGATTAGGAGACATTTACATTGTTCTCTCACTTGAGAAGTTATTTTTGCAAACATATGGCCTGGAGTTAAGTGTGGGTTTTTTTCTTTTAAAACACTGTGGCCAAATTCTGTGTCCAGTAATGGTGCAAGGCCTTTTTTTTTTTTTCTTTCTTCTTTTTTTTCTTTTAGAGGAAGACATCTATTTGTGGAATCTGGGGGAAATTCACCCTGTACAATAAGCTACAGGTTAAATTGATGCTTTTAAAGCTCCTTTCTGGATCAACCCTCAAATTTAAGTCACAAAATGGTAAAACACAAATCTCTCTGCAAAATCACTTCAGCATATTTATGCAAACAGTGACTTTGATAGCCCTGTTAACTTGAAGAGAGGAACCAAATCCCCATGTGCCCCTCACCATGTCTCTTTTTCTTGGTAATAAATGTTGTTAATACATCTTGCTCAGCAAGGTTTCCCCTGCACACCTTTAAATGTAACTTGCAAAAAGCCCAGTTTCAGAGAAAGCAATTTGCTTGATCTTTCTGAAAAGAAAAATAGTCAGCATAGTAAGAATTCAGAAACAATGCAGAGCTGCAATTCACTATAAGCTTTCAATGAGACAGAAGGTATCACTGTGCATCCACTGCACAGAGTGATGTTGGAAGGGAACCACAAGCAGGAGCAATTTCAAGAATGGCTTTGTATTATCATCTAGTGATGTTTAAACATGCACAGCATGTCCTTGAAAGCCTAGGGATAAGAGGAGGAGAGGAGATGAAAAATTAAGCCTGAACTAAGGTGTTTGGAAAGCTTGAAGCTTAGAGTTGTTTCTGGGTACATCAGTTTAACCTTCAAATGAACCAGCCATTTCTTTCCTTCTCTTCAAAGTAACATTTTAAGTCCCAAAATTTGACTTTGAAGCTGAGATCAATTCTGGTAATGTTCTCATAACACCAACTCCCACTGGAGGTGAAATTGGGAAGGCGGGGACTTGTGGTTTGTTCAGAGGTTCCACACAACACACCAGGCAAGTGGTTTTTGCATCAACTGTGCTTCCCTAAGTAGGACAGGGAATTTTAATCCTGTAGAAGAGCTTAGACCCTCACCAGCTCCTACTGATCCAGCACCCCTCAAAGCCAAATCGTATCTGGTCTAGGTCTCAGCTGCTCTGTCCCACAGTCTGGGAAATCCTGGAGGGGTGAGGGCTGCTTATGGCACTCCACAGATTGGAAGCAAAATTTACAATTGGTGTAAATTTGCCATGCAGGCGTCTGTGCTTCTCTTGGACAAATACAAAAAAAATTCTATACATTGAAAAGCATGAAAAGTCACCTATATTGTTTCATGGCTAGCTTAAAAGGGGATAGGGAAACTATGAAATGAGCTGTGCCTTGAATTCCTGGGTTATTTCGGTGGTTTGATTTATTGCTGATTTGTAACTGCCCTCAGTATTACCCAGCACCAGGGCAAGAGACAAGAAATCAAGATCAAAAGGGTATTTAATATTGCAAGTGCATTTCCATATCTGCATCCACACACCAGAAAACCCTGATCTTCAAAGCACTGTACAAACACTAACCAGCTAATGACTCCCTGAGCAAAGCCACAGCAACGGCTATTTTTAATACATCTATTATTTGTTTGTGCTCATAAAAGGCAGTTTTGTGTCATCAGCTTATTTAGCCAAGCACAGAAAGGACAAAAATGAGTGTGAGCAGAGGAAGAAGCAAAGGAATGTCTTGATGTATCAGTTAATGAAAATGACTGGATGGAAAAGGAGTAAGTGAAGGTAACTATGACATAGCCACAAAAAACCAAAAAACAACAACAACAAAACCACAAAAACCACCAAAAAGACAAAACAAACACAAACAAACAAAAAAGACAAAAAAAGCCCAAACAAACAAAAAAACCCACCAAAAAACCCCACCAGAAAAGTTGATTTCTGGATAGAAACATATATTAAAGGAAAAAAAGGCTGGTTGCTAATGGTCCTTTCAGTCTAGCAGAGAGACGTGTGGCAAGGACCAGCGGCATGAAAAGTCAAGTAATTAAAAGCCTAATTGTTGCCAGAGACAGAATTAGCTTCTGGAATGGGTAACAAAGCCAAATGGTGAATTTGTCACCTCTTTTGTTTTTTTTTTTTAAACCCAGGCAAGGATTTTGTGGCCATTGTACGGAGAGATGTTAAAGCAGCTGTACAGCTTGTCTGGGTAGCTGAGGGCAGATATCCCTTTCCTTCCCGAACTATCCCGGTGTGGGACAGCAGAGCTGCCACCACTGAGACAGCGTTTTCGAGTGACACAGAGAGAGAGACAGGGGCTCCTCTGCAGGGAGGTGACCAAGGTGTCACATCAGAGGGCTGGAGCTCTGACATGGGGACAGGCCGGGACAGCAGGGGCTGTCCAGCGTGGAGAAGAGAGGGCTCTGGAAAGACCTTAGAGCCCGTTCCACGGCCTTCAAAACAGCTTGGCAGGGACTTTGGACAAGGGCATGGAGTGGCAGGACAAGCGGGAATGGCTTCAAATGCCACAGGGGTGGGCTGGATGGGATACTGGGAAGGAATTTCTCCCTGTGAGGCCCTGGCACAGGGTGCCCAGAGAAGCTGTGGCTGTCCCTGGATCCCTGGCAGTGTCCCAGGCCGGGTGGGACAGGTCTTGGAGCAGCCTGGGACAGTAGAAGATGCCCCTGCCCATGGCAGGGGGTGGAACTGGATGAGCTTTGAGGTCCTTCCCAACCCATTCCATGACACGGACGGCATGGAGTGGTGAAACCTTGAACCCTCCGAGTCCGAATTAAAGCACTCGATCCTTCCTCTGACACCTGTCAGCCCCTCAGGGGGGTCAGCCCTGAGGGCCTGAACCTGCAGGACAGCTCCGGACCCCTCCCGTCCCAGGGCACAGCGCAGCTCCGGGTGCGCGGGGCAGCGCTGCCCGGGCCGGGCTAACCCCGCTCAGCCCACGGAGCCCTGGGTGCTGACGGGGTGACAGCAGCGCTGCTTCACACAGCCACAGCCACTGAACCGGGGGATGAGAGACCCCTGAAGTGCCGGGGGCACGATCCGAGCCTCCGCCCCGCATCCCGCCGCACCTGAGGCCCGGCGGAGCCGCTCGCTGCCTCCCTCGCCGTCCCCTGAGGGCGGGGGCCGCGCTGCGGAGCCCGTCCTGCACCAGGCGGCGGAGGCAGAGCGAGCGCCCCGCCGGCACCGCGAGCTGCGGCGGCCGCGCTCCTCCTCTCCCTCCTCCTCCTCCTCCTCCTCCTGTTCTCCTCCTCTCCTTCCTCCCCCTCCTCCTGCTCCTGCTGCTGCTCCTGCCCTCCCGGCTGCGCTCGCCGTCCCGCCCGGCCGCCCCGCGCGGCTCCTTCCCTCTATGGATGGGAAGGCAGCACCCAACGGCGTGGCCACCATCGAGGACAGGATCCTGCGCATCACCGGCTACTATGGATATTCCCGGGGATACTCCAGCCAGAAAAGTAAGGCTCTCTCCCGCCTCTCCCGGCCCTTCGGGGGGTGTATGTGTCGGCAGAGCCCTGAGGGTGCCCGTGCTCCCCCCCAAGCGCTGCCCCATCCCTCGGGGCCAGTGTGGGGCACAGGGCGCGGGGTGCCCGCTGTGCCCCGAGGGGACGCGGCGGCTCTGCGGCTGAAGACGGCGGCGGCGGCGCTTGGCCGCGGAACTTCGCGGCTCCGAGCCTCTCAGGGCTGGCGTTTTGGGGTTTATTTTTCATCGCCATCCCTCCCACCCCCATCCCCGCCGGGGCGGGGGGATTCGCTCTCCGCCTGCCCCGCGCCCGCCGCACCGGGAAAGTTTCGGTCCCGGTGGGTCCCCCCGGGCGGGCGCTTCAGCTCCTGAATTATTCATCTTCCTCTCGAAACTAACGAGATTTTTCCAGAAAAGTGGGGAGTTACCGACGATGGGGTGCTCCTTCGTGCCGCTTTAATACCAGACACTTGTGGTTTAGGGGCTTGGTGTTGGTTCGGGATCTTTCCTATTTTTGGTGTGCGTTCTTGTTATTTATTTCCCTTCAACGAAGACGCAGAAAATGAAGCAGGTGGTCCTTGCAGAGATTCCCTAATTTTTTTGCTTTTGAAGTTTTTAATTAGAAGCAGCGGGTTTCTAGCAGCTGGGAGAGCCTTAGTGGGTTTCTCTGGAATTCTGACGGTCCCAGCACTCTGTTTGATGGGGAAAGTTTGGCTAATGAAAGAAATGATTCATTTTTACCACCAAGGAAATGTGTGCAATCAGGTTTTATTGTATTAGTAGTTGCTTTGCAGTTGGCAAAACTATGACATGCCATAGCTTAATGAACAGAAGAAGAATTGAGGCAAAGTGAGGGGCAAAATAAAGGAAAGGCAAGAAGCCCACTTGGGTGAGATGAGCACTAAGGAGCAGACTTCCTTCTGCATATTCCCCTTGGAATATTCTGCTTTCCAGAACAGCCAGTGCAGTACTCTCCAGCTCAAATGCAATAATAAACCAAAATGCAATTAATGAACTGCTAATATCAGAAAAACACATCTGTGGGGGTTTTATGGTGGAGGAAAGCCATGCATTGAAGCCACTTAATAAATAAAAATTCCTCTGTGTAATAGTCAGCTGAAAAATCCAAGTCAAGCCCAATGGTTTTATCCATCTGTTATCTAAGGCATGCTAACAGCATGACAGGTGTTAGGGGCATTTATTTGGTGAGGTCAGTTGGTTTTTCTGCAGTCAGAGGAGTTGGGAAGAAGCTCTGAACAATCTGGAGGTATGGCTATATGTCAGGCTAGTTAAGTCTGCGCCAGGTGAGACTCGTGTCCCAAATTCTGTAGTGGCTCCAGAGTATCTCTACAGTGTGATTTACCAGAGAAGGGTGAGGATTCCAGCTTCATAGTTTGTTGCAAGTTTGCTTCGGTGGCAGAATGCAATTTTTCAGCCTGCAGCACCACTCCCACTCTGTATCAAGTTATAGATCTGACTCCAGTGTTGTCAACCCAAGTGCTCTGTGTGGTGCAGTGGGAATGTCAGGAGAGTGCTGCCTGGACAGAGAAAAGCTCTCTTAGACCAGGTTCTGCAGATGCTACAAACTGCATCTGCTTAAAAATTAGAAAAAAGCCTGCCAGGAGAGGCCAAGGCTTTCAGAAGTGCTGACTCTTGGGAATTTACTGCAAGTCTCATGGCCTTTTGTACCTTTCTGTCTGGGTGCTGAGGTAAAACAAAAAGATCAGTAGCTCAGGTTTTGCTGCTTGAAGAAAATAAGCAAAATTTGTGGTTGTCATGCTTAAAGAAGAAAAATGCAAGTGTGTAAATCAGAAGTATTCCAATACTTAAATGCCTTTGGGTAAATGAAAGACATGAACCCCTTCTAAGCTGTGAATGCTTTTTAAAGCAGTCTCCTAAGTTTTGGAACCATCATTGTAATTTTTGGAGTGCTTGCAGTTTGGCAGATGACTGCTTTATCCTCATAGCTGTGTGGTTTGGGTTTATGAATGCTTCTACAAAGATGTTCTGGCCTTAAGGTAAAAGCAGGCATCCTTCAGGCATCATGAACATACAACCCCTTGGCACTCAGCAAGAGTCACTCTTGCAGATCCTGGCTTGGAGTTCTTACTCTGTTCATATGTTTTGGCCAAAGTATTGCCTTGGAGAGGTGCTGCTGCAAAGTTCTGCTGACTGACAGTTCTTGTCGTGGCTAATTGTTCACACAGATGCAGCACTGTAAACATGCAAGGTGGGGAGTTTGTACCCTAATTATTAACGGGTTTGATGTCTCAGTTTATTTAGGTGAGGGCACGATTTTTGTCACCACTATCCAAACTCAGTTTTAATTCAGCTGGACAATGCTGGTGGCACGCAGCATGCTCAGAATTCCAGGTATGTTGTGTCTGTGCCCTCCTCAGTGCCAGAGGAGCCCTTTTCCTGTCACATGCCCAAGCCTGTGGCACGTCACCTTGCTGTCACCTTGCTTGTGCTGTCACCTTGCTCCTGCCTGGCTCTGGAGGGTGCCTGAGGATGAGCTGCTGTCCCCAGGATGGCTTTGTGCTCTCTGCTTCTGAGATGGGGGGACGTGATTTGGGTGGTGACAGCCTGCTGATGATCCCCAGCTTCCTTGAGGGCTCCTCTTTGTCCCCAGCCTGCAGTGCCCAGCTAGGGACAGAAGGATTGGCTTGTATTCCATGCTCTAACAGGAGATCATGCCATGGTTTCTGTGTGGGAAGGCTGAGGACAAATAGCCATGGAATCTGATGTTAAAGCACTGTGGTGTTCAAGAGCTGTTATCACAAAGAGCTGCAGTATTTTCTGGTGACTTGTGCCTCGTTTTCTCTGTTTGGTGCATTAACCTACTTCAGACTTGGGGTGTGCATGTGATGATTCTTTTATTGATTTTAAGTCAGGCACTTTCATACTTTTATTTATCCTTAAAAAAGTTGCTAGAGAAGAAAAACACCCATTTTATTTCTCTGTAAATCATCTGAATGAGCAGAAAAATGTATTTTGGTCTGGTATTTACATCCATGCCTATTGCAAAAATCCTATATCCTGCCTAATAAAAAAAAGATAACAATTTTTTCCCCCCCTCAACTTTGTGCTGAGATGGAAAGGGCTTTTCCTGATTCCAGTCAACCTGGGATTCATGGCTTGATCCCTCACTTCTTGCATTTTAAATGTGCAGACTCTGTATGAGGTATCTGGCTTTTGTGGGAAGGGAGGGGGGCTGTGTCTGTCTTCCAGCCAATTTTTTTGGAATTTGTTATTTCCAGGGCGTGGTGCTGTTGTAGATCAGATGCTCCATCCTCTGACCTGGGGCTGCAGATGGTTCTCCCATGGAAGCTCCTTTGGCTCCACGTTTCCATGTGTGCAATTTCATTTGGTCTGGTGCAACTTTATCATCTACACAAACAGTGGGAGACTCTGTTCCCTCTCCTGACCTTTGCTGTAACTTCTCATTTTTCTCTGACTTTTCTGCTGGCAATACAATCATGTTTAGTGTCTCCAGGGTCAAGAGTACATATGGGGTTTGTTTCTTCGTGGGTTTTGATTTCTGGTTTGGTTTTTTTTGTTTTTCTTTCCCTTTTTTCCTCACTCTTTCCAACTGCCACCTCATCTGCCTTTCACCTCAGTACTTAAACCCTTTTTACTTTCACGCTACAAAGTTCCTCTCCTTCAAGTCTGTCCTAACACCTCTTCTGTGCCTTCTGCTGAATTAAAACTGCTCCAGTCAAAGTTTCTCGTCTCTGATCTTCATCAGCTTCACCAAATCAAGTTTCTGCCTGTGTTGTCTTTCTGATGGAGCCCTTCCCACTCTCCACAAAGCCTGATGTCTTGCAGGATGCTCTCAGCATGTCAGATCTGCATTTCTGTAGTGCTGCTTTCTCAGGCCTGGACGAGCACAGCACAACTTCACTGAAAATGCAGTGGTTCCTCACATGGGCCATCACCTTCTCCTTTTCATCGAGCTTGGAGAGCTTCTCTTATCGTGCACTTGTGGCTAGAGGGTTTGATCCCACCCCTGCAGGTTATGAACACCCATCTCCCCCTTCAGGCACTTGCTAGACTTTTGAACGAGTTCTTCTGGACATTATCCCATGCTGATTCCATCTCCCCGCTCCCTCTCCTTCAGGCCTGACCTGAAACCATGGAGTTGTGTAAGCTCCTGGAAGCAGAAGGTGCTGTCACGTGGCTGTGCAGCAGCAGGACGGTGACATTGGGCTCACAGTGGGACACTGGGTGACCGTGCCTCTGGAGGTGTCTGCCGGGGGCTGGACAGCCCCAGGAGCAGTGTGAGCTCAGCAGTGCTTGGGGAAATGCTGAACCTGTCCTTGCCATGAGCACAGTGGCTGTCAGGAGCAGGCTGTGTGTTCTCCTCCTCCCCTGCAGAACAGCTCCAGCAAAGGTCTGTGCCCTCGTTTGGTGAGTTCAGCCTCAAGTCAGCAATCTGAATTTAAGCACCTGCTTAAGTCGGAACTTGCTCTAAGCCACCGGGCTTTGAGAATGCGCTCAGAGTTAAGTCCGTGCTTAATTGCTTTGCCTTAATAAGGCTGGGATTAAGGCATGCTGAGCCAGCATCAGAGGCTTGGCAATTCAGCTCTTGCTCCCTGTGCAGAGGAGAAGGCTGTGGAGGGAAAAGCTACCCCTGAAACACTGGAGAGAATTTTCTCCTGGTTATCACAGCTGTGCCAGCAGCTCTGCTGCAGTACGAATCACATGGCAAAGCCAGATCATCTCTGTGCTTACTGAGCACCCTGCCCTCCTGGTGGTTTGTCACTTCAGTGAGAGGAACAAAGTCTCCCTCTGTTTACTGGAGGCACCCAGCTGCTCCTCCAGCAGTCCCAGAGTCCTCCTCAGGCACAGTGGGGGGCTGGGAAAGGGGCACTGGAGGAAAGGTGCTTTGAAATTTGTGCTGGATGAGGCTGGTTTTGTTGAGCTGTGTTTGAGGGGTCTGGGAGGGACGAGGCCATGTCTGAATCTCTGTGTGAGTTGGAGCCTCGGGGCTGTGTTGGCTTGTAGCACTTGCGGCAGTGTCCCTGTGCCACCTGGTAGCATTTGAGTTGAGGGACTCCAGATGCAAGGCTAGCCTGGAATGAGCTTTATTTCAAAGCCTTCCTTATCCCCACTGGACAGGGGTTTTCCATAGGAGGGCTGTGCTGCAGTGAGGGCTCCATTGCAAACTGCCAATTTAACAATTTTCCCTCCTCCCCAGCTCTGGGGCACAAATGGATGTCATGGCACAGGATGCAGTCCTGTCATAGTTGCTTTTTCTCACAGACTTGTCTCTCTGGGTGGAAAAAAGTATGGCTGTATATCAGCACTGGTAGCAGTAACTTATGAAGTAATTCCTTTCAGCAAAACAGGTTTTATAAATACTCCTTTGCTGACTAATATTGGCAAGACCAGGTTTGTTTTCTTTAGTGGAACAGGGCCAGGCTTTGTGTGGGTTTCTGTTTGTGCTGGAAGGGGATGGCCTGGCAGCCTTGCACTGGTAGCTGGAATATGGGACCTTTCCCTCATCTGGGGACATCAGTTGTTGTGGAATTTGAGGGGTCTCATCAGCTGGGAGGAGAAGAATCTGCTTCAGTCCTTGGCTTTCCCTTAGGGACAAATTCATCCCCTTGGGTCAAATCCCTGAGGAGCTCAGCTGTGAAACTGTGGAACTGGGCATGGATACAGATCTGGGCAGGTGAATCCAAATTGGGAAGGACACTGTGATGAGCAGGGCAGTGAAGAGAGTATCCTTGCAAGATGGGCTGAAAGAGCTGGGCCTGCCTGGCCAGGATGGGAACAGGGCTGCTGCTCCAAACACATCTTGGGAGGAAGAACAAGGAAATGTAGGAATGAAGAGTTATTTAAACTGAAATTGCATGTTGGCACACAGGCAAATGGGTAGGAACAGGCCATGAATAAATTAAGGCTGGAAATTAGCAGAAGGTTGAGAGTAATGGCCAAAAATCTTGCACGGTCTTATGTATTTAAATCAGAATTATTTCCCAAGTTTTAAAGATGCCTCATAAAGATGTCTGCCAAGATTTTGAGAAAAATTACCCCTGTTTGGCAGGGAAAATTGAGACAGTAGGATGAGGGGAGTGATGCTAATTTGCCAGAGGATGTTCAGAACAAGCCATAAGTTTGATGGAGTGATCTCTGCCTGCACTGGTGACTGCACAGCAAGGCTGGTGCTGTAGCTGGCCTGGTGCTGAAGGTGGAGGAGGTGCTCTCTATAACTTGGTAGCTTTCTGCATCTGCTCTCTGCTTGCTTTTGAGTTCCTCTGCCCTTCTGTGCTCATTCTCGGGTCACCAGTGGTGACCCCAGGGCTCAGAGCTGGGCCCACTCCTGTTTAATAACTTTATTGATGATCTGGTTGAGGGATCGAGCGTCCCTTCAGTAAATTTGTGGATGACACCAAGTTGTGTGGGAGTGTGGATCTGCTGGAGGGCAGGAGGGCTCTGCAGGAGGATGTGGACTGGCTGGAGCGATGGGCTGGGGATAATTGTGAGAGTTTCAGGAAGAGCAATTGCCAGGCTGTGCACTTTGGCCACGGTAACTCCATGCAGAGCTGCAGGCTGGGGCAGAGGTCTTGGAAAGCTGGAAAAGGAGATGGAAAGGGGTGCTGGTCAGCAATGGCTGGGCATGAGCCAGATGTGCCCAGGTGGACAAAAGGCCAATGGCAGCTGGCCTGGGTCAGCACTAGTGTGTCCAGCAGGACCAGAGCAGGGATTGTTCCCCGGTGCTGGGCACTGCTGGGGCCACACCTCGAGTGCTGTGCCCAGGTCTGGGCCTCTCATGACAAGAAGGACATTGAGGGCTGGAATGTGGCCAGAGAAGGGAACAGAGCTGGGGAAGGATATCAAGAATAAGTCATGTAAAGAGTGGCTGAGAAAGCTTGGGGGACTTGGCCTGGATAAAAGGAGGCTCAGGTGGAGACTTCTCATTCTCACAACCCCCTGACAGGAGGATAAAGCTGAGATGGGCTCAGACTCTGCCCCCAGGAAACAAGGATGAGAGGAAATGGCCTGAAGCTGCACCAGGGAAGGTTCAGGTTGGACATCAGGAGGAATTTCTTCATGGAAAGGGTTGTTAAGCAATGGGATGGGCTGCCCATGGAGGGGGTGAAGTCGTGCGTTCAAGAAACAGCTGGACGTGGCACTCAGTGCTCTGATCTGGTTGACAAGGTGGTGATTGCTCACAGGTTGGACTTGATCTCAGATGTCTTTTCCAACCTCAATGATTCTGTGATTCTGTGATTGCCACACAAAGCCTTCCTGGCTGCCTGGCCCTCTGGCTGGGATGGTGGCACAGCTCCTGGCCCCCTCCTGCCTCACTTCACCCCCACCTGCTTCACCTGAGGTGGCTTTAACCTTGCTCAGAGTGACAGCATCACTGCTGCATGGAGCTGCACCTCCTTTTCTTGCTTTGCCTCAAGTGTGGCTGCTGCACACAGCCCATGGGGACGTGACCTGGACGTGCCATGAGCTCCTCTGTGCTCTTCTGGAATGCACAGAAGGGATACCCCTCATTTTGGCTCTCCTTCCAGCACTGTCTCCTTGACATTGCCTTCCCCATCTACTGAGGCAGGCAGCAGCATATTTGGTCCTGGTTGAATGTGGTAAAATGATATTGCAAAGTGGCAGATGGTTCTGGCAGAGTTTTATCCCTCCAATGCTTGCATTCCTATTTTTTAACACTGGTTTTAAAGATTTGCAATTACTTCTTGTGCACGTTTGGAAATTGATGGGCTTTAGCTCAACTGCCTGCATGGGAATTCACCCATGAAAGTGAACTTACTGTTTGTGGAAGGATTGGTGGCAGGAATTTTTTCACATAAACCTGCTGCTGAATGATCACAGCGATGAATAATGAAAATGCCTGCAAAAAAAAAGTCAGTGTCTCTTCGTGGCAAATGTGAGAATAGGGTGGGGGGAACAAAAAGCAAAGTGCTTAAACTGAGTGGTTAAATTATTTACCAAGTGGACCGGCTCTACTTAGTGAGACTGAAAATTGTTTTTTCTGGTGGTGAGGTGAAGTGAGACTCCCTGGTGGCCAAAGGTTTGGGCTGGCCCTGTGCAGAGTGGCAGATTTCACTGCAGGGAGGTAGAAGCTGTGAGGTTGTGCTGAGCTAATGCCCAGGTATGGTTTCACACAGTTGTATGTGAGAGCAGCCTGGGCACTTCCAGTGCCAGCAGTGAATTTATTCCAAGGCACGCAGGATGTGCTCAAGTGACAGTTTTGGTGTGTCTGCCACACAGAGACATTCCTGTTAGTCCTTTAAAAACATATTGATTCTTCCTAGACCTCCCTTGCAAAGACTTTTGGTAAAATGGACTTGCCCTTTCCTGAATTCAGCTGGGCTGGATCAGGGGCAGCAGAGTGAGAGAGTGAGAAAGGTGCCTCTGCTGTCACTTTGTGTGGAAGCAAGGAAAAAGACGATTTGTTCCTGTTCTGGGGCAAAAGAGGAGGTTTTGGGTCCAGGGTGGAATATGATGTTCCCTGCTGTTTCTGGCAATCTGAAATCTATTCCTTGTCTCAAAGCTGTCCAGTCTGTTTTGTCTGATACAAGATCTCCCCTGCCTGTTTTGATTCTTCTTTAAGTTTCCAACTACATTTTGTGGGGAGAGGAAGGGAGAGGCAAGCACCAGCATGGGAGCTCATGAGTCAGTAAAACTCCAGTAAAACAGGTCTCCTAGATCCACTTTCAGACCAGTTTTAGTCCTGGCAGTGAATTCTCCATCCAGAGTGAGAAAGACATTGTAGCTTGAGGCCAACCTGGTGACTATTAGAGTTTTATTCCTTTTTGCTGCTTATGGCACTGAACTGCTTGAGCAATTTCCTGTTGAAGCAATATCCAGTACACCTCCCCCTCATCCTTTGGAGGCTGAGTCTTCTGGGGGACTTCTAGGGCTAACACACCTCTATTACTAATGGGGTAGTTGGAGACTTAATGAAACAAAAAATACTTTCCTGCTGGGGACTGATTTCCTGAGTGAGGAATTAGACTCCTAGGGTTCCTGGGAACTCAGCTCTGCAGGCCCTTTCCAGCTAATGGTCATCCTACACCTGAATGTTCTGAGGACAGCACTGGAATCATCTGTGCCTGTGTCAGATAAGCACAAAACAAGGCTGGAACACATGTTCTCTGTTGGGGAGAGAAAATTAGTGCTCATGGTGTGATTTATATTCTGCATCTTGAAGTGAGATGGCAGAGTTGTTATAAAGCAGTGGACAGGCGCAGGCATTGCAGCCCTTTTCTTTTGCATATCTGAATCCTGGAACTTTAAAATCCTTTCTTAGACGAAGCTTGGCATGTGGAGTGTGCAGCCCTGGAATTGTGTGGGTGCAGATTGGGGTTTTTCTCTGCAGTGCCAGAAATAACCTGTTGTGTGATACGTTACAGGGGCCAGGATTTGTAGCAGCTTGTGTGCAAGTGGGATGCTTCAAAGTGCTTCGCCAGAGGAAATTCTTCAGTGCTGACAGCATGGATAGCAGGAAGGTGAACTTTCCATGGTGTTTCTGCACCATGGTTTGGACTTCTACCTGAGGAGGGTTGGTTCTATGTGAGAGAAAACTTTTGCTCAATGCTCAGTACTCAGCGGGGCTGCTAGCACAAAGACCAGGTGGAAAATGATTGAACTTAGCATTTACCAGGGACATATTTGATGAAGTTTTCCAATTTCCTATCAATTTTTTCTTCTTTCCAGGGTGGGATGGAATGGGGAAAAAAAAAAGTGAGGAATTAGACAAAAAAGAAAACGAAATATTTCATGAACATTTCTGCTGAGGAAAAAGAATCGAGGTCTGAAATGTAACTAAAGAAATGCCACATTTCTCGTGCACTGAAAAACAAGCCTTGGAGGAAGGAACAAAAGGCATTTTTCAGCTGAAAGACTGAGCTGAGCTGTTGTTGGTGTGCCAAGCCATATGTGTCCTGTCGAGGTGATTCATCCATACAAGCCCTGCCTTCTGTCCCTCTTCTTGGGGGTCCTGTGGCAGCGGGCACGGGCTTGTCTGTGCTTGTGCTCCTCAAAGCAGGGAGTGCACAGCTGTCCTCTGACCTCCTCATGGAGCTGAGTGTCCAGGAATACTCATTCCTATGTCCATCTGCTCTGGGATGCAGCCCTGACTGCTTGTTCAAAGAGTCAGGAGTTGTCCTTCACCCATCAGTGCTCTGCAGTCGGGGAAAGTGGTGATGAGGCTGCTTAACTGGGTTTTCCAGAGCATCCTGTTTGTTTCAGTGCTGGAAAGGAGGTTAATTAGATCAAATTAGGGCAAGGCTATTTCTAGCTGGGGTGTGTGCAGTGTTTTTGTGCTCTTCTGCTTTGAAGTGAATTCAGAGCGACTGTTCTGAGCATCCTGGTGGAGACAGGCGACCCCAGCTGTGGGTTTAGAGAAGGCAGCCAGAAGAAAAGGTGTCTGCATTTGGCCAGAATCAGGAGAATTTCCCTTAAACTTAGATATTCACACTGTGCACGGGTACAGCAGTGACTCCTCTGAGAGCCAAAGACTTGGGCAGACCTGGGAATACCACTGGAGAGTGAGTGTGAGGCTGCAGTGCTCTCAGATTTTCTGTGCCTGACTTTCAGAGGCACTGCCTCGAAAATGTGCACCTTAATTATTATTGGTATAAAATATTTATGCAGTTTAGTGAAGTTTTGTAGCACTTTGTGGAGATAAGAGATTCATTATAGTTTATTGATTTAAGAAGGCAAAGAAAAGTGGGTGGTGCAGCTCCCAGATTTGCCCTGTGTAAGGGAATGGAGGGTAGAAGAAACCTGTCACTTTTGTTTTGCACATTATTAACAGCTGTTGGCTTTGGTCTCTTATTTTAGCTGGAATCTCAGGTTTGCTGTAGGAGCAGTAACTCAGTTGGCTGGGTTCAGATTTCCTTTAGTTCCAAGGCTGCTCCCAGACGTGGGATGTTCACAGCTGAGGGTGTTTTTGGTTTAGTTGCAGACAAAACTTAAGCCCTTTTAAACATGATTTTCTGACTGACACAGCTCTGGAGAACAACGTCAAGGTTCTGATGATTTTCAGTGTCTTTTTTCCTCCTCTCCATGATGAAACAGTGTGATACCTGGAAAATGATCATCTTAGGGCAGGAGAATCCTCTGGTGCTTTAATGGCTGTTGCCTTTCACGTCCTCCCTTTGGATGATGGAAGGTGTGGGGCTGCCTAAAGTAATCTCATTCTGTTCCTGATCTCCAGGTTTTTCTGTTTCCCTACTTGGTTCTGTGGGCAGAAACTGTCGTTCAGAGCAGCCTGAGTTGCCAAATATCCTCCTTGCACACAAAGACAAGATTCATAGGACTTCATTGAGGGTTACAGCCATCTTCTGTCACGTTCAGGTGTCTCTGAAAGCCAGCTGGAATTGCACAGTGCAGTTTGAACTGACTGTGAAGACACCGGGTCTTCTGCTGTATTTATGTTTTCCCTGTGTGTTCTGGTGACTTAAGCCACTCTCCATGGTCCTGACTTTCCTTTTCATCCTGTCAGCCTCCCTTCTCTCCCTGTCTGTGGTGTTACACTGGGCTGGTTGAAGGGATGATCTGAAGGGAAATGTATTTGGTGCCTTTGATGTGCAGAGCCTTTTTTTTTTTCTTTATAGGTTATGAACAAAAAAGTGTGTCTGTGTATTCCCAAACTGAAGAATACATGATTGCTGTTCCCAGCCTTCCTCTGAGAACAGGCTTTGACATCATTCATACTCTATAATTCATGGTATTTTTGTAGCAGTCTGTTAAGGTCTGCAGGAGAGTGAAAGGGATGATTTAGAAAGGCAAAAATCGACCTGTGCCTTCTGGTAGGTCTGTGACCGAGCGGATTCCTGCTCTTTGGAGTTGTTACTGGGTCTCTTTTATCATGGAATAATTTGTCTTTCTCTTTAGAGTTGCTACTGGGTCTCTCTTTTATCATGGAATCATTTTTTAAGGAGGATGTTTTTTTCCTTAATGTAAGCACTTGCTCCTTGTCAAACACATCCTCGTATGCCCCGTTAGGACTTTGCGCCTCGTTCCGGGGTGTTTTAGAAGCAGATTACAGAACGTCTTGTAGCTCGTCAGCTGTTGGGTTTTTTAACCTGGTTTCTTAAGGAAACAAGGCTTTTGTGAACACCATCTCTCTCCCCCTACTCCCTCCCTGTATAGCTTCTGAATCTGTTGGCCAAATCCAAATAAAATTACCAGGAATTAGAGAGCACAAAAGGTGCGAAGCTCTGATGGACCTTATGAAAACACAGCTTGAAATAGGGGGGCTCTTGGTTCTCCCACAGTGGGAAAGCTGCAGGATTACCTCATTCCTGAAGATGAGATGTGCTGCATACAATTTTTGGGGATCTTATCTAAGACATATCTAGTTAACATCCAGCTTCAGCCAGTGACCAAACAGGAGATGTGCAGGGCAGAGAATAATGGAGGTTCCTGGTGTGTTTCCATACATCACTGATCTGAGCTTTGGGAAGTTCTTGGTGTTTGTCTATTTTGGTAGCTTTTGATGGCTATATCTTCCATGAATTTGTAGGGATGTGACTTTGTCCACTTTGCTGTTGTAGGATTTCTTTTCTCTGTTGCTGCTGGCTCTTTGGGTTTGGCTCTTCTGCTGTGGAATGAGGGTGGCTCCCATGAAATCTTGGAGGCAGGTCCTTCCCACCCCCTGATTTTGTGGAGAGGGGTGGAGAAAGAGAACAAAATGCTGGGCTGTTAACTGTGAATAAACATCCTGTGGAGCTAGCATGTGTTTTATTCCATAATTCCTTCCATCCCTGAGATAAGATACTATCCTGGGAGGAGAGGAATTGGCTTTGGACTGTTTGGCTGCTTCCTCAGGCTGCAGTGGGATGCCAGGAGCCTCACAGGGTACACCTGCCTTTGTTTGGGACTTTGAGGTGATGCAGTGAAAAAAGAGAAAATTATTCCACAGGACAGTTTCAGGTTTTGGTCTGAAATTCAATGAATAAAAGATTCCTTTGCAGAACCACAGCTATTGGTAAAGGTCTGTAGAGCAATGCAGGCAATGGTTGTGAACACTTTGCACTTTTTAAAAAATGGAGAGAATGGAGTTGTTTTATTGCAGCTACAGCAAATGTTATCAAATATTCATGATGATCATCTCCTCTTATTTGAAATAATAAATCCAAGGTCAATTTTATACTTGTAGAAAACTGGTGCCTGACTGTTGGCCCCTTATTTCTTTGTTGGTGTAACGTAATGATAATATTTAATATTTTATCTACTTTGCAAGGATGTTATTAGGCTCACAAGTATGTCATGGTGGCCAGAGAAGGAAAAGTAAGCTTCTTCCTCTTTTTCCTGCAGGTTAGGGAGAGGCTTCTGCAGACATTTCAGAGCCCAGGGAAAGAAAACATTGTGCTCAAGAGGGCTCATTTAAGGCATAAAAGTTTGTCTGTTGATGAATTTAGTGTTCAGTGTAACTATGAAGTTTAAAATAGGCAATAAAGAAATGCCACCAGTTCTGTTTATTTTAAAGGCTAAGTCCTTAAAAATTGTTTTTATCACTCATGCCATCCATTGTGTTGCCAATTGTGACATTTGTGACCTGTGTTGCAAATTAGAATTTGACATTGTGGTGACTGCACTGAGCAAGGAAAAATGCCCCAGGGGTTTATAAATAGGATTTAAAGCACCCATCCCATGATTGCATTTTGTTATTCTGCTGTATGTGTTTTTGTTATTTATTTATTTTCCCCCCAAATGAATGCAAGTTTCTAATGTCAGCATGTGGCAACAACGTGAAGCCTTTTTAGTCACCGCTGCTGCACAAAGTATTGTGAAGTCTGACATCCCTTTGAAGAACTGTTCATAGCCACTGCTGCTATTTTTATTTTTGAGTTGTTCTCTGTGGAATATTTTTTATTTTGTCCTTGCGTGCCCTGAATTTTCGAAACATTTTCAAATCAATCGAGGTCTTTCCCTCTCCTGTGTTTTCTGCACTCTTATTAACTTTTACTGGACTGTGCCTCTGAAAATCTAGTTGAAAGTCTTTTTCCCTTGAACTTCAAGGAGTCTTTAGAGAAACATCTGCCAGAAGCACTGACCTACAAAATCTATTAGGCTCTTCCCACTGGTGTGAAGCTCCTTTATGTAATGCTGCTGGATGGGACAGCTCTGCTCTGGAGATAAAATACAAAATTCAGTTCTGCTTTCATAAGCTTAGGGGGAAAGAAGTGGCTGATACTGAGATGGTATTAAAGTGCTAAAGGTTGGGTGTTAATTGTGATCATATGTTATTTACCAGTTGTAATGTGGCTGTGAAGGGGGTCAAAATCGGGGGAATTAATTGTCCAGGAGAGAAATATTTCTCCCCTCCATTTCTGAGCAAAGCAGTAATTTAACATGAAATTAGTCAGGTTGATTAATCTTATTATAAACACAGAAATACAAACAGGTGATGGGAGCATGTCACTAGATGACTTTATAAATTTTCATTAATTATTTGATGATCTTTTGAGTTTGATGGCTACAGCTGGCAACTTACTCACACTCTGTATATTCTTTATAAATGTGCTGATAATGGGAAGTACCAGACAAAGTACCAGAAGTTTATCCCTTTGCCCTCTGAAAGATCTTCTGGGGGTGGACATGTGAAGGCATCTGCTCCATCAGAACATAAAAATGGAAGCAACAGGGGAAGTAAAATATCATGTGCCTGGAATGGATCAGAGGAAAAGGGCAACCAGCCCATGGATCTGAACTTGCACTTGCCTGGCCTGGGCTTGTGAGATGAGTGGAGAAAGTTCTGAAATTTTTCCTCTTCAATTTTGGGGATTTTGGCCTTGGGGACATTTCACTCAAACTTTATCCGCACTGGATGAGTGAAGTTAAATAAGCACAGCAGAGCCCATAATCTTCACTACATCAGGAGTAGTTTATGGAGTAGCTAATATTATAGCTTGGAACTGTGTGAGCAGGGAGCTGCTGGGATAATTTGGAATTCAGCCTTTGGTGCAAATCCGGACCAAGTCTGACCTTTGCCTCAAGGCTGGTGAAAGGATTCCTTAATCCTACTGCCCCAGCACCTATTTTTAATGCTGTGTGTGCCTCTATTTGATTTTGGAGGAAAGTTTTCTAATTTCCTTTGATTTCTTGGGCAGTCATCATCTTTATCTTTATGAAGAGACATTGGAAAGCTGTGAATCCCTGCAGTGCCATCCCCCAGGGAGCCTTGGCATTTCTGAAGTGGGCTGGGGGATGTGTCCCAGACACATTAATAAAGCTGCCCATCATGAACTATCAGGAGGAGCTAACAGAATATTTATGCCTGCTCATTCCCCGACCTTCCGTAATTATTATGGATTATTCTATTACAGCAGAACATTTTAAAGTAATTGTGGAGATCAGATGCAAGTATGAAGCCACAAAGGCTGTCCTGAAACTTGGCAAAATCATGGACAGGCATCCAAATTGTGAGTTAGTCTGCCCTGATCTTGCTTCTCAAGTGGGATGTTACCCAGGCTGAATAATGATTTGTCCTCCAATGAAGTTACATGATGAAAAGTGGTTCTTTGATATTTTTGCCATCAATGCAGGTTCCAGAGTTGGGAGTTTTGACTGTCTACAGCGTTAGGGATTTGGCCACTTTTACAATTGGTGAGCTCCGTGGTTTGAGCAGTGATTATCTGGTAAGCAGATTGCAGAGCTGGCAGAGGGGTGGGGAAATAACTTGTGTCTTAGTGGGCAGGGTCACCTGGGTCGTTCTCAGTGGATACATGTCTGATCCATGCTGAAAACATCTCTGGTGGGGATTGCCCACCTTCCAGGCATTCTGTTCCACTGCTTCATTGACTCTGGTTTTCTCAGGACTAAATCTTGCTCTAGTTCAGACCCAGTTCTTGTCCTAGTACCTTGTGACTGTCTCCTCCTCTGCAGCAATGTCGTACAGATCTCAGAACCCTTTTTTCTTGTTTTCATTCATCTTTACTGAACAAACCAAATTCTTCCACTCATTTTGTGTAGTCATTCTTTCTGGAAACTTGCTTCTTGTCTGAAGTGTATGCAGTAGCCATCACCTTACTTAAAATTTCATTCCTCAAATTGGACCCAGGTCTTCAATTGAGATCTCACCTGTGCAGCCTTGCAGAGAAGAATTGCTTCATGTTCTTGATGTGCAATGGACTGTTCATCTCATTTCTGTGTCTGATTTTTTGGGAATTGTATAAAAAGTAATCCAGCTTCAGCTTGGGGTTTTCCTCCAAAGTCCCAGTCCTCTTCTAGAAATCTGTAGTTGTTCCCTGAACTGTGTCTCTACAGCTGATTCTCCACTTAGGTGGGAATAACCTTTCACTGTTACAAATAATTCTTTATCTGGGTGATTTCTCTATGCTGTTAAAATAACTCCAGTTCTTTCTTCAGTGTACTTGGAGCGTTCTTGTTTAATATAACTTTAAGCATAATGGTTAAGCTCCCTATTAGGAAAATAACAAATGCTAAAAGGACCCTCACTTAAAATCCTTTTGCCTGACAGGGACCCACTGATGGCAAGCCCAGGGCTGGCTCTGGAGCGCTTTTCCTCCAGGTTAAATTGTTTCCCTGTCATGTGGTGCTGGGCAGTGTCAGGAGCTGTCCTGGCGTCAGGATCTGTAATGTCTCCTGTCCTTCACTGTTCACCAACCTGTTATTCTGCCATGGAAAGAAATGACATTACTCTGATGGGATTCAGTCTCAGGGAAGCTCTGACTGGCATTTTTCTACTTTCCTTTACATGTATCCTGTTTGATTATTTGATCTGGTATTTTGATGGGAGCAGAGGACACGGGCTGTTGGTTACATCGACTGCTCCTATTTATTTTCTGTTCAAGTTTGTATTTTTCCACTCTTTTCCAATTTTTTTCTCCAACCCAGCATTGTCAAAGATTTTTGGCATCCTGCTGTAGTGGAAGGTGTCTCTGCCCATGGCAGGGGGCTGGAATGAGGTGGTCTTTAAAGTCCCTTCCAAACCACTTTGTTTCTGTGAAGCTCCCTGGAACATTTTTAAGCTAAGTTTAAAAATTCCATTGATTTCCCAAAACTGAGACTGGCGCTTTTCATACCAGACCAAATTGTTGATGTGAAATGCATCCCAGAGCTCCAGACAGGCCTTGGTTTGGTGCCACCTCATTATCTTCAGGATTTACTGCTTCACAGAACAGTGACTGCAGAGGCACATTAAAGGTACAATATTTCATTGCTCCATTAAAAATTAAAAACATATATGTTAAGATAAAGTTGAGCTTTTCCTTTATGTTTATGAGGAGATCAAGGCAAAAGCTGGGCAGAGAAGGAGACAAGATTTTTGGCCAAGTTATCAGTGACTTTGAAATGATCTTTGCAACTTTGTTCTCTTTCTCTCCAGCATTTTGCCAGCGCTTGGGAAGTGAAGTCATGTCAGCATATTGCTCACAGATGGTGACATTGTTAGATGTGGTACATGGCAAGCAAAGGCTCAGGTACCATTTGGAGTTAGATTTAAATGCGTTGTAAACACCACCCTGACCTTGGCACAGGTTGAGAAATTCACCTACACAAATTACAGGAGACAAAAGGAATCAGGAAGGAGAAGCTGTTTAAATATCAGAAGAAATGTATTTAATGGTCCTGATAAAGAAGTACTGTGTAGGATTGTGAGTGTTGAGGAGATTGTTTGAGGTTGTCTAATCCAGGCCATTTTGCCTACCCCCTTTTGGCCTGTAGCCTTGGGAATTTAAGAATATCCATTAAACAGCAGATTGGCCCACCAGCCACACATCTCCCACTTCATCATTGTGTGAAAATGCTGCTGAGTTGGACTAAGAGTTGCAGCTGTATCCATGGGAGGTCTGAAGGTGAAGGGGCTGGAATTCAGAACTAACACCTAGCCCATGGCTGAAAATTCTGAATGATCTGTGATTAGTCTGTAAAGGACAAGAACAGGGAGCAGTGACTCCTGGGGTCAGGTTAGAGCAGGTTGAGGCAGATGTACCTAGAAATGGTATCTAGGAGAAAGTGTCTCCTCGTGGTCACCCAGGGAAGGGACCCAGCAAGCTGAACTCTTCATCCTTTGCCACATTTCAAGTCCCAGCTGGATAGGTCATTGTCATATTCTTTTCTGAAATTCATGAGGATTATTTTAAGCTCATAATCATCAGTGTGTCTCTTGTTAGTGTGACTCACTAATATTTTAAGGATTTCCCCCCCACCCCACCCCAGTTCTTTGTAAGTGAAGTGCTGCATTCTTGGTGGCCTAACTTTGGTTTAAGCTTCAAAATCTTCGCACAACTCAAAGAGGGATCATGACTCCTCTGTGCCCCAGTCTCATTCTGCATGGTGTGGAGAAGCTGCCTCAAATAAGCTGCATGCTGACTTCTGTCTTCTCTAAAACCATCTATTTTTTTTCATTGAATCCCAAAGCTTGAGTTTTGCATGTTGGTGACAAACCCTTTGTAACTTTGGTGTCTTGGGAGATGGAGAAGAAGCTGATGAAAAGTAGAGTTTTGCTGTCTGCTGCATGATTTAGAGAGAGGCTCTGATTCTGGCAGAGTTGTCTGTGTGTTGGATATTCAGCTGTTAGTCAGGGTCTAGACCTGGATTTCTGACTCAGGCAAAACCACTGAAAGGAATGGAAATGTTGCCTGGTGTTGGGGCTGCAGAAGTAGCCCTTGGTCTATTTTTTTCCCCTCTGCTGCCTTTTGTCTTGTTTGAATCTGCTTGCAAATCGACTGCACTTACTGATGCATAAAGTGAGTTAATTTTGATCTTGGCCTGTGCTCATTTGCAGGTACTCATCTCTCAGCCTGGGTTTGTTTCTTTTGCCCTGTTCAGTGGCCATTTCTGCAGATCTAACTTGCAGACTAGAAAGACTAAAGCTGGGAGAGCAGATCACTTGGGTGTGCTCAGGTTTTGTCTGCTGCTTTGTGGAGTGTGCTATTTGAGCTTTATGTAGAAAAGCAAACAGCTGACTAATAACTTTAAATGTTATATATTATTTCAAAGTGATTGCAGCACTGTTAATGTAGTGATCACAGGAAGACGAGACTGTTGTGTGCAATTAGAGAGGATTGTACCTTTGTTATTTTCTTTTATCTGAGAAAGCAGGAAAGCCTATTCTATTAGTTTTTTCTGGAGCAGCAATATGTTCTTATCTTAAACATGCCATGTAACATAAATAATTAACCACAAGGATTAAAAATAGAAATAAATATAGGTTAGTAATCTTGTGTCTAGATGAATCCTCTCTCCATTAAAAAAAAAATACAGCATTACACCAGTGTATACCTTCTGTGAGTGAGATCAAATTAGATCACTGAATATTTAGGTGCTCTGTCTGTGTTTGACAATTCTCATGTCTCGGTGCTTTTCAGAAGACTGCTGGAATCTATTTATAGCACAGATTTTGAGCATCTGACACATAAGCTCCTGTGGACAGTCGGGTTATTTTTTAGATGCAGAATGCTCAGTTTGCTCAAGTTGAAAATGATTTTTAAAATATTGCCTTGTTAAGCTGTCACCTTCTCCTCCAGGCTGGGAAATGTGGCCATTTGTGAGCTTGGGATGAGTCTGAAGTAGCTGCTTATGAATAACTCCTTTACAGCATGGGAATTTATTTCAGGTTCACACTGATGTAACTGGGATCAGAGCCTTGGAATACACAAATACTTCAGAAGCAGAGACCACTTTTACAGTGCTTTGTGGTAACTTGGAATTTAAATTGGCTTTGAACAAAAAATATAATCTGCTATCTGTGCAGGACAAGGGGGAATGGTTTTAAACTCTGTCAGGAAAGATCTGTATTAGATTTTAGGAAGAAATTATTTACTCAGTGAGTGCTGAGGCCCTGGCACTGGTTGCCCAGAGAAGCTGTGGCTGCCCCATCCCTGGAAGTGTCCAAGGCCAGGCTGGATGGGGCTTGGAGCAACCTGGGATAGCAGAAGGTGTCCTTGCCTGTGGCAGGGGGACTGGAGCAAGATAATCTTTGAAATTCCTTCCAACCCAAACCATTCAGTGATTCTGTGAATTCTTGAGGACTTGAAGATGAATCTCCTGGGGTGGCTAGTAGGGGAAATAAAATGTATTCTGCATTCCTCCAGCTCTGTGGGATTATCTGTTAATGATTTTACTCCTCATTAATTTGACACACATTAAAGAAAACATGATAAATATCTATATAAAAGCAAGCTCTACATTTTCTCCTCTATGGGATTTCCCTACTTGTCTATTCAGATCTAATTCATGCAGGTCTAATGCCTCCAAAACTCCAAGTGTGTCTGCTTGGAAAACACATGGGAAAAGAAGTTTTGATAACTCCTGAAATGAGCATCCTAGCTATCACTGAACTTCTGAGGTCTTTCTGAATTTTCATGAGGACAGCTCTACCTTGGAACCACTTCTCAAGTAATTATCTTCTCTGGTAGTTTGGCTCCAGATGTCGCCTTCACATCTGAGCTTTGTGATCTGCCGAGATGAAACAGGAAAGCAAAACCTTAAAATGCCTTTGGTGTAAGCTCTGCTCAACTTTTACCACTTTTGGTGCTCACCTGTACCAGTGGAAAAGAACCCTACCTGGACTGGAATTTTCCTAGCAAGCTGTGAAGAACCTCCAGAGCTGCTGAGTTCTGCTACCAGCAGAGCCATACTTAGATTCCAATGATGTTTGATCCAGGGAGCTTTTATCTGGGCAGGATTCCTTGACTGGGTTTGTCTATCAGCTGGGTCTGTGTAAATGTTGCTAAAGCCTTGTGACTGATAGATGATTTTAAGGCCAGAAGGGACAATTAAGGTTAATCTGACCTCCTTTAATTTTTGTATTACCTTATATACAAATACCCATTATTATGTAGACTAACATTTGCTAGATAAACCAAGACATCATTAAAATTATATTTCAATACAAATGTATCAAAACCATAGTACAGCACTCAATTTTTCTTGAAGCTATGAGAAATCCCTGGAGAATCTCTGGGTGTACTTGGACTCAGTCTCTGGATGTTTGCAAAGGAACATGAAATTTTATGCCTGAAGCTTGCTGTGAGCTTGGACACCATGCTTAGCTCCCAGCCTCCCATGCTTGGACAGAAATTGGTCCGTTCCTGCTCTGGGGAAAGTCATTGCAAGCTCAAAGTGAATATTTACAGATAGTAATCAATGGGAAAGGGAGGACAATTATTTTTAGTCATGTAATTAAATGCAAACTGTTTTGTAGTGTCCAGGCTTGTTCTAGCACTTCATCCTTGGTGTGTTCCCGAAGTCAAACAGAGCTTGCCCATAACTCACCTTCTTTCAGCACTTGCTTTTGACCACAGTTTGTGGTTTAGTTGACAGACATTCTATCTCTGAATGAAGTTTTGATTTCATATTCTAAATATAAAAAGGTAGCAGCCTTCATGAGAAATTCTGGTTATATTTGCTACTGTAATTCTTGAACAACAGTGGCAATCATTGGAGATCTTTCCTCTGGTTTTACCCAGTGAAAACCCACAGATTTTAATGGAATTGTTGGGGATTTGTCCTGGTGCAATTGAGAGAACCTGGCCCATGTGTTTCCTGTTTTTTCCTAAACACATCTTGTGTTTCAGTCAGTGCATCTCCTCCCAGAGCACTAAATCATTAAACCAGAAACTTAAAATCCTACAAGACAATTCAGGTTAGCAAATTTTCATTTTTAATTTCATTGCCCTTGACCAGTACAAGTTTTTCTGTTATCCTTGTTTACTTCAGCTTTTCTTGCCCTTAATCCTCTCCAGTGTTCATAGGAGGGATGCTTGTGGAAACTCAGGAGATGTGGGCCTTCAGCTAAAGCTGGAATGGTGATGGATGTTTGGCCATGGGAGTGGAAAATCTCTGTCCATTGGGGTATAAACTAGTTTTATGACTAATTTTTTAGTATAAACTAAAGTCTGATCACAGTGAAAAAAAAAAACCAAATAAAACTACACCAAGGATGAGAAGTTTTGAAGTTTTTCTTTGGCTGTTGTGCCTTTGATCAGTCTAAATCCAGCCTTGTAAAAATATTTCATCATACATTTTTGTCTGTTTTGCATACTGCATTGCACATCCATCCAGGATAAGAATAATGCAAGGATAACTGCAAGGATCCAGCTGTTTGTTTGTAGTAGAAATTATTCTTTGATATTGAATTAATTAGTTCTTAATGCGGATCAGACTGATTTATATAAACACTTGGAAGGAAAGGACAGAGTGATGACAAAAACATTAACTGGTTATGAAAGAATTGAAAAAACAAGACAAAAAATGCTTTATAATTTTGCAACACAGCAAGCTTTTTTCCAACAAATATGAATTGTTTAGGAGTGTTATAAAGAGAACTGCATTTACTTCATGCTGTCTGATTAGAAGTTTTGGCCTTTTATATTTCAGCTTGGTATGTTTGCCAAGCACTCTTATTACTTCAATCAATTTAAATTTGCAAGACTGATGATCCTGACAGAATCCATTGGCACATCATGTGATCCTGGAAGCTAAAAATACCATTCTCTATGGGGCTTGCTTATTTCATGCTTCAAAGCCTAAGAAATGTTCATTTTAGGAGAGAAAAAAAAAAAAAAAAAGAAGTTTGCACTTTGTACAATACCAGTAACTTCTTGGAGGAAAAATAACCAGTGCTTTTCATGGAATATTGGGGATTTTTGTTGTTGCAGTAGTGAGCTGTGAGTTGTTTTATAGAAATGCCTGGAGATCCCAGTTGGAGGCTGGGAGACAATATGGGGATACAGAAAACATCCCCTCTGTTGGGGTGAGAGTAGCAAGGAGGATGGGGCACACTCCCAAACCTGCCTTCAGCAGGGATAGGAATAGGAATAGGAATAGGAATAGGAATAGGAATAGGAATAGGAATAGGAGCAGCTCTGATATCTGCCTCAGTCCATGCTGCCAGGCCTCACACCTTCATTAACTAAATGATGTTTTTGTGCCCCAGCTGTGATGGCTACGAGACAGCTACAAGAATTGCACTGAGTCTGCCCTGAACTGTGACTTTTCGTGTTAGTGAGGGTGTTTTAGAGTCTGTGTGGGTTTGTCCAGGTGTTTTCTTTGGCCTGTTTTAGGCTGATCTGGCTCCACCACTCAGTGTGCGTGTGTGCAAGCCAATACTAGTGGGATGCTTGAATTCTGTCTGTTGAAATCTCTGTAAATTGCCTGTAAATCTCTGAGTTGTCTTGTGTGCATGATACAAAATGCTACTGAGGGCTTTCAAACCTCTCCTCTGTCTCTCAGCAGTCACTCAGAGCTGAGGAACCTGAAAAAAAAAAACATTGCTCTGTGGGCTTGCTCTGTTTGTTGCATTGGCATTAACCTTTGCAGAAGTTACAAGCTGTGGTTACATCTCCTGAGAACCTCTGAAGTTGTTGCTCAGCTGGAGGTGAAAAATAACAGTGCACCCCTACAGCTGATTTTAAAGGGTGAAAAAGGTCAACGCCCTTGTCCTTCAAAGTGCTGCTTGGAAGGTTGGTTTGGGGAATTTTTGGTATTTTCTATTGAAGCAGGCTGTCCCTGGGAATGGCAGAAACTCCATCCTTGGCTTTCAGGGTTCAGCTGGATAAAGCCATGGCTGGCCTGATCTGATGCTGGCCTTGGTACCACTTTGAGGAGGAGGTTGGTGGGAAGGGAGGAAATGTCTCCAACATTTCTATGCCTGTATTGCAGAACAACTGCTTTTTATCCATGCCTGATTAATGAGCAGGGTTTAATTAATGCCCGGGTTTCCAACAATATCTCTGCTGTTGAGAGACATTGTTACTGTGTTGTGATGTTTTTTCTTTTCTAATTTTCACCTGCTTCTCTCCACACAGGGAGTTAAGCAGCAGGGCAGGAGAGCTGTTACTTTATCCAGAACATATTCTGGAGCTTTAGCTTTGTACCTGACTTTGTGTGAGCATATGCTTGCCTGCAGAAAGCAGGATCTGAAGCACTTTTTCCTCTGTTCATCCTTCAGATTCGGAGAGCTGAGATTGAGTTGATTCTTCATGCTTGGAATATTTTCTTTACTTGTGTTATTCCTTATTCCACAAGTATTTCTGCCCTGTCCTGAGATGAGAAGTTTGAGCTATGATGAGTTGTCATCTTTTGGCTTCACAGATCAGACCTCTCAGAGCTGTGTAATGTGGGAAAATTTGGGCTCTCACGACAAACCATAACAAACTTCTTGTAGCTTTTGATGGGCATTTCCATTTTGTCATTCCGGGCTGTTGTGTGACACTTGAGTGTTAACTTATTTCTGACAGAGCTGGCAGATCTTAAAGCTGGTGTGATAAAGCTGAGAAAGCTGGAGGTAAAGTCTGATGCAAATATCTGGAAGGGTACTTAGAGAATTGCTTTGTGTAGTGAAGCATTTGACTCAGCATTGTCCTGGCAGGGACCTCAGTTATTTGCAAGTGTTAAGAGTTCTCTAATGGGATGAACAAACACTCGAAGGAAAAGCTAAACAAAAATTTGCAGTTAGGGCAGCAGCAGGTTCTCAGTCCTGGTCTCTTTGCTTTCAGAGGATTTTCTGTGCAAACAGCATCTCCAGATTGCTGCAAAATCTGGAGATCATTTGCTTTTTGTATGTAAATGTGTTCTCGTCCTCCAAACAGCGTGAGAATGAAAAAAGAAATTTTTTTAGATGGCCTGAGGAAAATCTTCCTTGAAAAGTCTAACAAGGATCAAATTAGTGCAAATAAGATTTGATTAGCTCAAGAAAGGGCAGTTTCATAGGACTAATCCTTGGCTTTTTTTTTTTCTCCCTTGAACTACTTAGTCATCAGGCAACGGTAGGATTCCTTTTATCTGCTGGAGGCAGGAGACAAACAAACTGATGTACTGAGCAATGCACTGTCATCCTTCCTTCCAGATCCATCTCTTTGGTGTGGAACAGAAGTTAAAACCTCATCACATTCGTTTAGTCTGACCCATGCTGATGAAGAATCCTGCTACAAAAGGTGCAAACTGTGCCAATTAAATCAAGTGCCCAGCCTCCAGTGGAGCTTATTGACTCTCCATTTAAATATAAACACTTGTCAAATCTGCACTTTGGAGCTAAATATAAACCTGAGCTTGCTCAAGAGACCGTGTCTGCTGCTCCCGTTGGAAACGTGCGAGCTGGGGTGAGGAGAAGGATCCTGTTTGATCTCCAGGGCTGGAACAGGAATGTGCTGAGTGTGGGTGGATAATTCAAGGCTGACGTTCCTAAGCTGTCCAGTTCCAAGGAGTCTGGGATAACCTAGAAAGGGTTTTAGGTCAGCTGAATAAGGAACGAGGAGTGCTGGAGTTAGAGGCGTGTGGGGTGGTGTGTTATTTTTTGTTTGTTGTTCTGAAGTGCTTTTGGTACCATTGATAATGATCTGTCCCTTGAAATCCTGTGTAGGATGAAATCAGACAAAGACAAATGGCTGGATTTTTAACTCTTTTCACTCAGCTTTTTTTTTTGCAGAGCTTTGGCTTAGTTTATCAGTAAAGGGAGCTTTTCCTGTCTCCCTGGAGTCTGTTATTACGTTTGCAAGGAGTCTTTGATGGTGAAAGGAAGTATTGAGTGAAAGTAAACCATTCCTAATCCCAGCAGCAGAGCCTGCTCCTTCCTCTATAACCCAGACACAGCAACTGACTGAGAGAACCTGATAGAAATTCGTGGGCTCAAATAACATTCTGGCAATTTGAAGCAGACCAAGTTCATCTTAAATTTACTTTGTCCCCTAAAAGATCAGCTTGGTGAGACATGCCCTTCAGGGATAAGTTCCTCTGATCATAAATAAAACATGTGCTTTCCAAGGAAGGCAAGGGAAGGAAACAGAACTGAAAGATTCAGCAGTAAATTAAGACTATTACTTAGCTTTACTGTGGTGCTTTTCTTAATAGTGTTGCTGTCAATTTTGGTTGATGCAGGCAAAGGTTCTGTTTTGATCTCTCCTCAGTCCCTTGAATTTTGCTTTATACCGGTGTGAAATTATTCAGGGTGTATTAAGTAGATTTATTTCAGCTCCTAGTATTTAATTATGCTTTTGAAAGAAAGAAAAATTCCAATTTGGGATCAGATTGTCTGCTAGTTATAGTAAGTTCTCTTCCATCTATTACTGCAGCTGCTGAATTTCTGGCTCTCAAACATCTTTATTATAGAGCAAAGAAATGTGTTAGGCAGGAATCAATGCCTTACATAATCAATCCAGCTTCTGCAGTGAACTTCTTATGCTTTGGCTGGAATACTAACAGAGTATTTGTTTATCAGAGATGAGGTTTTTCTGTCTTTAGGAAGGTTCTTTAACTGCTGGAGCAGATCATCTCCTGTAGGCTGTAGAAGAGATACTAAGGTCAGCACAAAGCACTGTGATTTGCCTGGCTGGTAAAAAATAGGCACATTTTCTAGAAGAAGCAGATTTGGAGAAGCTGTTCTTATCTTGTGATTAAATGAAATAAAACGTGGTATAAAAGCATTGCTTTGCTTGGCCTTTTAGTGAGAACTTCGTGGTTCTCTTCGGAAGGAGGTGACTTGGATGTGCAGTAACGTACCTTGACCCCAGAAGACTTCTTCCATCGAGTTTGATTTAAAACATTTGAAAAATGGGAAGAAGATCTGAGCAGCAGTGAACAGTGGTGACATACACGCCCTCATGTCCTGGCATTTATTTCAGGGGCCACTTTCTCACTGCTTTCCTCAGACCTGCTGTGCTGTTCTGTTGGATGGCAATAGCACAGGCTGGAAACAATTTCCCCTTACTCCATTCCATGGACTTTGGCAGATATTTCCTATCCATGCCAGCAGAGAACTGCTCCCAGGATCTCAGTCCTCAGGCTGTGTAGGCATTCCAGTTCGTGGGAGCTTCCCAGTCTCTGCATCCCATTCTTTGGGCCTCACATTTCCTAGGAAACACAGAGCAGTACCAAGTTTTGTAGAGCTGCATGTCTAAATTAGCAATGCCTGGTGAATTGGATTGCTTAATGGAATGAGCACTGCTATAATCCTAAATAATCACCAATATGCTGGCGTCTCAGGGGAGGAGGCAAAAAAAAGAACCCATGAAATCATTTTTATTGAAACAGTAACAAAGTAGATTGCCTGGTGTGTGCATAGCTGGATTTGTCACATTGGGTTGGAGCAGAAGCCATTATTTTGTGCTGAACTGTTTCATTTTAAGGAACTGCAAAATTATATCCATTTTTGATTACTTGGAGCTGTAGTGATGGGGCAGGTGAGAGCACAATCCTCCTTTTACTCTAAGAAGGATATTTTTTCTCATACTTTATTTCTCTGTCTTGTTCACGTAACACCACAGCACAATAATCCAGGGTCTTCACGGAACACTTAATAATTTTGATCCTCAGATAATTCCACTTAATGTATTGCTGAAGCATAGCTAATTTTGCAGAGGGTGCCAGTGTTTCCCAGGGATGCATTCAGCAGGATTTTCTCTGCTCCTGCTGCTCTAAAGCGTGATTTGTAGCTTCCTGCTTTTAATTGATAATAAACCAGATGCACGTCCCATTTTGCTTGGGATCCTTTTTGTTGTATGATGAAGGGCCAATGCCTGTGGAGGGTGAGATGTGCTGGTTTTCATGGACTGCTGAAGGGTTCTGGTGCACTCCAATATGTCTGAGGTGGCTTCAGGACCTTTCCATGCTCAGGAGTCATTCTTGTGTCCTGCAGACCTGATGCTCTTCTGGACCAGCTCAGTCTCTGATAAAATTTCCTGCAATGGCTACTCAAGTCCAGGTCTGCTCTTGGGGTTTTTCTAGACCAAATCAGAGCATCTCAACTTGAGGCCAACAGCAACTTTTTAGCCCTTCCCAACCTCTGCATTGAGGAGGAAGGAGCACAGGGGCCAGCACCTTGCATAATTCAAGGAGAAAGAAGTGTCAGACAGAGCTTGCAGATGTGTCTGCCCTCCAGGCAGGAGGAGTAGCTAAAGGTGCAGACTGATGAATGCTCCTGTACCCCACTTGGCACTTCTTGAGTCACATTTACCCTCTTTGAGCAGGGCAGTGCAGTGTCCAACTCTGGGAGTGAAATCAGAGAATCACCATGGAATGGTTTGGTCTGGAAGGGACCTTAAAGCCCATCTCATTCCACTCCCCTGTCATAGGGACACCTTCCACTATCCCAGGTTGCTCAAAGCCCCATCCAGCCTGGCCTTAGACACTGCCAGGGATGGGGCATCCACTTCCAGGGATGAATGAGATGGAGCTTAATGATTCTCTTTGAAAGTTCCCTGCCAGCAAACCAGTGCATCCTTCACCTCTGACAGGTAAGGATGCAACACCAACACCAGTTCTGGATGTTGTGGGATAGTTTTGCCCAAATAGCAGAGTTCTGCCTGTGGGAGGGGTTTGGCATCTGTCCGTGCTTCTTATTTATCTAAGTACTTGGAGTCAGCCCAAGGGGATTTAGAAGTGGTTGTGCTTCTTCATCCTACATCAACTAAATGCTTCAGAGTTCTTCAGCTGATCTTGAGAATGAAAGACTTCAGTTTCAGGTTTTGGGTACATAGTTGTGTTTGGAAAACTCATCAGACACAGGATTACAGCTCCTGGTGTTTGGATTGGCAGTCTTAACTCAAAGTGCCTCCGTTTTCTTTGTGCCTGATCCAATAGTAAATGTGAGGGTACAGTGAAGTTTACTGTGAAACTCAGGAACGTGTTTTAGATGAGCTGATTTTAGTGGTCACGCCCTGCTTTTAGGTGGCAAAAGTGTTAAAACTTGACCTCTTCTTTCAGCCTTAACTTACAGATGTGTAATTTACCGGGATGTGTTTTCCTTTTTTTTTTTTTTTTTGCCTGCATGTCTGTATAAGACACACAGCCTCAGCCAAGTTCAAATTACTACCTTTATTTTTCTTCTTTTTTTTATTGGTACTGTTTCCTTAGTCAGTGCAAGAGCAATCAGAAGCTGGCTCTGCTTGCTTGTGATCCATCACTGTTTGAAGGCACTGCTTTGCTGCTGGAAGGTGTCCATGTTGTTGACTGAGTGCTACAACTTTCCCTCCTTTTCCAGCCTGTATCAGACATGCATTTTTATCAGCATGTCCTAGGCAGCAAGCAGTGCAGTGTGAAGGGCAGCCAGCTGAGGCAGGGCAGATCTCTGATGGGAGCAGTGGATTTATCACATAAAACACAGCTGGGAATTTGCCAGCTGACAGATGCCGGGAGATGGTGGCAGTTTATAGGAGGGATGGCATTCCTCTGGGAATGCTCCACCTGAACTGACAAATGAGGAACATCTTTCAGGTCAAAGAAGAAATTCTGACCAAAGGGAATAACCATGGTGCTAGGGCTGTGCTGCTGGAGCTCAAGACTTGTCATTTTTAGGAATTTAGGATATCAGGGTGGGTGAAATCCACCACGAGAGCAGGTAAATGCTGAAGTGGGTATCACTGGAGTTGAGGAGACTTCATCTTTGGAGACATTAAAAACTCAACTGGGTGAGGTCCTGGGCAACCTGACCTACCTGTGGTGTGGGGCCCTGGCCTGAGCAGGTTGGACAAGCACATGGAGATCCTCTCCAGCCTCAGTTACGCTGTCATTGCCATCTCCATCACCTGGTCACCTTGGAGGGCCCGGAGGGAAAGGCAGGAGCCTCATCATAAAGTTGTGATGCTCTGAGACATTCTGAGAGTTAAAAGGAATAAATTCGATGCTCACACTGGGCCTGAAATTGTGGGAAATCTTTCCAAGGACTGTTTTGTTGTGGGAAAGCACAGTGACCTGGAGGGGATGGAGTGTCCCTCCCAGCCTGGCAGCCTTTGGCAGCGCTTGTTTTCAGCAAATGCTGCAGTCTGTTTCTGGTTCAGCATGTGAGCATCACATCCCAGCTGCTGCAGTGTAAAATTTAAACACTTTGGGCCAGTCACTTAGACTCAGTATCAATTTCTGTGTTCTGTCAAGGTCACTCCAATGCCTTTTGTTAAGAGGAGATTGAAGATGCTCTTTGTGGCTGAGCCAAGTATGGGATATGTCTTACACCAAGAGAGGATAAACTGACACCAGCCACATTTCTGTGCATGTTTTGGTTATTTCACAGATGTGGGAGCAGAATGCACTGGCAGCAGTGATTACCATACTGCTACACACATGAGTAGTGTTCCCTAAAATCCCTGGAGCTGATTCACCTGCTTAGAGGACTCCTCATATCAGAGTCATAAAGGCTCAGAAGGGACGTCTGAGTGCCCCTGCCTTTATGGCACGAGGCACAAGGTGGAAGTGGGCAGTAGGCACAGCCACTCCTTCTTGCATCATCCCTTCTCCAGGTTTGCAGCTGTCCTGGTGACAACAGCGTGGCTGTCCTCCAGCAAGGCCGTGTTGGACACCAGGCCATCCATCACAGCACAGCCTGGCAGCTCCTGGGGCTGCACAGTTGTGAAAATCCGTGGACAGGAGAACAAGCTGTTCCACTTCAGGTCTCTGAAGTGGATTTGTGATGTCGGCACAAAAGGCAGCTCTGTCCTGGAAACAATCTGCTGCTTCTCAGCAAGGGGAGGTGCCAGAGCTGCCTTCTGCCCCAGGGATGTTCAGCACAGCTGTTCTTCGTGTGCCCTGAGCAGTGGTTGATCCAGGTGGCCTTTCTGACCAGGAGGCCCTGTCCCTTTTCCTGCTGGTGGGCCCTGCCTGTAGCATTGAATAGTTCTGGTTTTCTGTCTGAGGACTCACCTCTGTAGTGTTGTTTGCCTTTACGTCATTTCCCCTCCCTGCCACGTCTGGGGTAAAGTCAGGAGAAGCTTTTCCCTGCTTCCCTTCCAGTCGATGCTGGTACTGTGAGGAGCCCAGGGGATGCTGAGAAAAACGAGACAGGATATAAAAAACCTGCACCTTTATGTAACATATCCCTCTTTCCCATTCTGAGAGCAGATCACTGGTGTGCCTGATCTGAGGGGGAGAGGTTATCCATGTTCTGCTCAGCGATGCTCTCTCCCCTTTTCCTTTACTCTGTATTTTCAGCACATTCCCCATGGGGGTGATGCCAACTTGTCTTGTGTGGTTCAGCAACATTTTACTGCCTCACACAACGTGCAAACCCCACAGATGAATTAATGTCAGCAGGAAGCAAAACCAGCTGATACTTTCGTTTGGAAGCTGCAATTTCTTTCCTTCAACCACCAAGACTTTGAATTCTGAAATACTGTCCCTTTCCTAGGAGCTGGAAATAAGGCAGCTCTGGGTTTTCTAGGCTCTGCCTCTGTGAGGTACAGCACTCAGAGGGTGATGTGTTGGTGTAAAAGGGTGTCTCACCTCTGGTTTGCTGTGACTGATTTATGGTTGACTTTGCAAGCCAAGTTCTACGTGGGTTATAAAGGCATGAGGTGGAAATTCATGGTGGAAAGCAGCCTTTTGGAGCAGGTTAGAAATAAATGTCTTACAAATGGTAATGTCAGTTCCTACCTCAGCTGTAAAACCAGTGCCATAATTTAAAGGTATTAAAATCAAATAGGCTTGTAAAGATGCACCTCTGTAGCACAGACCTTGCTTGCAACTGCAGCAAGCAGTGAAGGTTTTTTGTGGAGCCTTTGGCTCTGCTCTGGAGCTGAATTCACTGGGCACACGTTGAATGTGAAGGAATATACACATCTCTCAGGTTGATCTCAGTTGAAATCTGTGCTGTGTCAGACAGGTTCCTTTAGAATAAAAATGTGCTCTTTGATTTTCTGACTAGCGTGCTGAAAAGGGCACAGACCAACAGGCCAGAGAAGAACTGATAGTAGTAGCATACCTGACAAATCAGTTTGTGGAGATGTGGAGTGGCTTTATGGCTCAGAGCAGGGCAAGGCAGCTCTCTGAATCATTGTCAAGTTGCTGGAATAAAGTATCTACTTACGTGGGCAAAATAGCTCATTGTAATGCTTGAATAGACTGTTATTTAAAGGCCCGTGAGTCTCATTCTATATAGAGCAACATTTCAAGGGGTAAAAGGACTAAATTTATATTGGTATTTTATTAAAATTTATGCTGGCACAGCAGCACTGGAGCTCCAGTGGAAGCTGAGTTGGCTCTTTCATTCAGTCGCAGTTCTGCCTGCTTTATAACTTAGTGAAAAATTACCTGTGGAGATGAGGTTTCTCATCCTGATCTCGGCCCACCAGGGTGTTTGCTCTTATAAGTGCTTCATAACCACTCTCTGCTGCTGTGGCTGTTTAAATGATGGGGCTGGAGAAGGTGATATCCTGGTGAGGCCTTCTCTGTATTTAGGGCTTGATGCTTTATTATCTTACTTAATTATTTCTTTGCTGTTACAGAGGCTGGGGATATGGCTTCAGTGCTTCCTGAGGAAAAGCAAGGGAGCTCCTCAGCCTCTGTCCCACGTGGGAAGGGACAGGGAGGGACAAGGACAAATAAGAGGATTTGCCTCCCCTGCACAGGCCAGCTTTGTGCCCTGGCCCAGACTCCTTCCTCAGTTAATTAGCTCCAGCTTGTAGACACAGGAAAGGCTGAAGTCATCTCTGTCATCTCTTGGCTCCAAAGCTGTCACTTGGCCTCGTGCCTTTGTGCTTGCTTTGTGTCCCCTGCGACGTGCACGGCTCACACCAGAACAGGAGCCCTTTCTACACTCATCCCACATTGCTAATGAAAAGGAAAAATAACATTATAACCCTCTCTGTACCTGGAAATAAAGCTGACCTCTGTTTGCTTCCATACAGCGCAGTCAGGAGGGCATTGCATCTGTTGTGCATCCTCGTTCCTGTAGCCTCCCTGCTCAGGGGCTTGTGTCTCTTGGATTTATGGCTGTAAGGGCCTCACTGAGGAACTGTTGTTAAAGCATTTTGGACTGACTGGGAGGAAATTTCACAGGATTTTGGGGTTTTTTTAAGGGTATGGTGTGTTCTCCTTTGACATTTATTTCCATTTTTCCTTATTCTCATGTGTTCGGACAAACTGAGCCCTGAGCCTGTTCCCTGAGGTGTTTTTGTTATAAATGCTGGGCTGATTTGTCCACGGCAGCCTTGGCCCAGGTGATGTCAGAGTTGGCTCAGGGAGGTGACCTTGGAGACAGGAGCCACCTGTTTTCACTGTTCTTTTGATGTTGGAGCCTGGCAAATTCCTGCTAGGGATGGCTGGCTGTGAATCCCTATTGAAATTCTGGCTGAGTGCTACCCTGAAAACCCTGCAGTAAGTGCTCATGTTTGGAAGAGCTGTAGCCTGAAACCCCCACCTGACTTCTGGTCCCAGAGCAAAGTCATTCCACGGGGTCTGGTAGAGAGGTCCCTCACAGATGTTAATGCTTCAGGAGGATTTGCTTTCCCATCCCATGACTTCTCCATGTAGTTTTGTCCTAATGGATGCCAAAGTCACCTCTGAAGTCCTTGTCCCATGTAATATTCCTTGCTGGATAGTTACAACCTGCCTGCCTGAAGGCCCTCTTGTAATTTAATCCATGCAAATCCTCCTCTGCTTTGCATCTTGGAGTCACCTTTCTGGGGGCCAGTCACATGTGGCTGATTGGCTTCACCTCCTGAATGTGGGATGTGGATGTGGATCCTCAAATCTGAAGTGCCTCGGGACTCTCAAGGATGATGTGCTTTCCATCAAAGGAGTGAAGCAGCTGCTGGTCAGTCATGGATAGGAAACAGGGGTGAAAATACCTTGGAAGGCAGGAAAAGCAATGCTTCAGTTCTGCCTTTCTTTGAGAGCTAGAATGTAGGTGTCCTCATTTTTTTTAACTTGTGACTTTGTCATCCAGGATATGGCCAAAAAGAGAGACTAAAATGAGAAACTTGTTCTCTTTTTTTCCCCCTCCACTGTTGATAAACATATCAGCAAGGACTGTGACCTGAGACTAAAAAACATCTGGCTTCTTTCACTTGTTCTGTCCTTGCTTCTCAGTAGGCAGAGGGAGGGTCTCTTGCAGGCTGCTTTTATGATGCTGATGCTCAGGTGAATCCCCTGGCAGGGCTGGTGCTTTCCCAGCACTCCTGATCCCATGTTCTTGCCTGTTTTGCTCCAGCATTGTCCTGCTCTGCAGTGGTTTATATGATTTGATTAACAATGTGTCAAGGTGGTTACATTTGGATTCTCTGTCTTTCCTCTATTCATGCAAAGTCTCCCTCAGCTTCTCCCGGTGCTGTAGGACCTGTGGGCTCTGTTCCCTTCCCATTATTTCGGGCTTGGTACAGCAAAGCTCTTAAGCCCATAGTTTATTCTGAGCCTGCAGATGATTTCACTGAGAGCAGAGTTTGGGTCTCTGTTCCAATTTTTGTTGTGGTTATTTCAATGACAATCAGAGAGCTGAGATAAGACAGGGAGAACAGCAGACATGAGCTTGAGGTTTTTTAATTGCTCTCATCTCTGCAGAGAAGAAACCAGTGGAAAGATCCTGTGAAGTGATGCAAATAGAGAGCAGATGCTCCAGCTGGGCTGGACTGGTTCCAGATCTGTGTCTTGATGAGAAATGTGCTCCTTGGATCTCACTGGCATTGAGGGGAGAGGGTGAGGGGAAGGTTGGGGGGATGCTGGTGGGTCCACAGAGGGACAGTGTCTCTGCTGGTGACAGGCCCAAAAGTGGCACTGCCAGTGAGCAGCTCCCTCTGTCAGTGCCCAGCTGTGGCTGAGATGCTCATGAAGCACCTGGCTTTACCCAAGGCCTGTCTGATTTGATGACTAAGCCATTACAAAATACGTGGCAGAGAAATGCTGAGGAATTTTCTGCTTTGGAAGGGAATATTGTTGCTTGGTTGATTTGAAAGCCCGTTTATGGCATCAGGTCAAAGGCAGTTGATTCTGCTGCTTCCCAATTAGAAGACTTATTTATTGATGGATGACTGAGGTGAGGAAGTGAAAATTCTTGATGTATTTTTCCTCCTGGAGGAGTTGGCTTGCTGTCACAGTGATCATTTCTCTTCTCCCCTGATGAGGTCCTTGTATATCTTAGGAATGAGATGGCACTGCTGATCATTGTGGCTGTTTTGATGCTGTGGACACACCATCTATCAAAACTGGCCTCTGTTCCTTCAGTGGCTCATTTTCCTTCTGGAATGTTCTGAGGATGTGCCATGGAGCAAGTTCTGTCTGTCTGACATTACAAATGAGGAACTGCACTGAACTTTTTTTCCTTTTCCACGTCTCCCTGTTACAGACACTTCCCATTAGGTTAATTGGGTGAATCTGTGCAGCAAACAATTTTCTGAGTACCCCACATCAGCCCTGTGGTGGAAATGTTATGGAGGGAAGCATCAGGCTCATTTTTTTTGGCATCAGTGTCCAGAAGTATCAAGTGATTCAAGAGTTGAGGGTCTTTAAGTCCTGCTGAGTCAGCACTGAGGAACGTGTGAAAGAAAGACAATTCCAATTGTTCTCTGGGACAGCTGTGGATAGGGCAAGAGGTATTTTTCCTCAAGCTGATAGAAGGGAGTTTGGCTTTTTATCAGGAGATACTTTCCCATGACTTGGTAGGGAAAAACATGTGAAGCAGTGAGACTGACCAAAGAGGAGACTGTGGGATACCCAGGGCTGGTGGCTGTGTGAGCAGGATGGATCCTGCTTTATGGGCAGGCAGAGAGGGAAGGGAATGTCATGGTGCATGTGGTACCAGTCAGGCCAGGCTCTGCAGTGCCCATGTTTGGTGATGAAGCATTGAGAGGCTCTTGGATGGCAGAGGGTGGCATGGGCAGTGCTGTCAGCAGGTAAATTTTAATGGATTTGGTACGCAGGGTGCTCAGAGAGATCCTGAACTCAACATCTGGGCTTAAAGTAAGGAGTAACATCTAGGCTCGTTGTAAGAAGGTTCTTGTGGAAAAAAGCCCAAAATTAAAAATCCTGAGGTGACTTTTGCTGCATTATCAGGCTGTGGCACAGAAGCACTGTGAGTCAGGCTGCAGGAACTGAGCTTGGTGCTCCCACTTCACCCCGCACAGGCTCTGGGTGCCTTGTGCTGATTTAACTCCCTCAAACGGCAGAAAACAAACACAGAAAGAGGGGGCGGGGGGAAGGCACCACAAATATCCTCTTCATTTCTTTCATCTTTCCAAACCTGTGGTTTTAAACACCCTGAGCTGTGTGGGAAGTTGAGATTGGGGGATTGGAAGAAAACCAGGGTTGCTGTGGAAGTAAGAGCAGGAGCAGGTAGTGGGGTATGGAGAGACCTTTCCCAGTAATAGGCCCAGTGCAAAAATTCACCTCTAACTCTGCAAGTCCAGGAGGGTCTCACGAGCACCTTGGAGCAGAATCTCAGCCTTCTAGAAACATGGAGAGTTTGCAAAGTTATAATAAAAGTGCTGGCAGCAGTGTGGGGAGCAGGATTTACCTTCCTCCCCTGAGGAGAGCCATTAGGTGAGGGTGGGAGGTGTGATTCATCCTGGAGCTGGTCACCATAAATTCTTTGGAAACAGCAGAGCTGCTGGTCAGGCAGGAGGGAGGGATGTGTCTCTTTGCTGCACTCAGCCTGGGATGGTGCCATCATCATCTCAACCTCTCCACAGCCAAGGTTTGATGGCA
>VWZP01003341.1:5425-30658 GCA_013396995.1 Dicaeum eximium
GTAGTAGTAGTAGTAGTAGTAGTAGTAGTAGTAGTAGTAGTGTATCACAGAGTGAAGAATTTAGGGTTTTAGGATTTGAACATGAGAGTGAATAGGACACAAGATGGAGGATTTTGAGTGTTGTCCCTTCTTCCTTCTTGTCTCTCTTCAGCTCCATTTTCTGTAGTACTTGTGGCAGAAAGGTATTGGTTAGTGTGAATAGTGATGTGGAAGTTACGTGCCTAGATTAGTAGAAGTTGTTGGTAGAAAAGTAGAAACAAAGTAGGTGTTAGAAGTTAATTGGGTTAAACAGCTTTAAAAGACCTTGGTTTTGAGTACATTTTGTCCATTTTGTGCCTTGCTTCTTGCACGCTGAGTCTGGTGTGCAGACAGCATGCTGAACTTAAGATAAGAATAAACAAAACCCTGAAGACCAAGAGAAAGAGAGTCCTGCTCATTCTTCACCCTTGGAAAAGAACTCAGCAGGGGAACCCCCTTCAAAGGGCCCAGGCGGTTGGGTTCCCACACTTGTCAGGACCAAAATAACCCGACACTCTTCCCTGAAACTGGGTTAAAGGAAGACTCCCACACATGGACACACTTATAGGAAGCCTGGTGAGCCATAGCATTTGAACTGTCTTAGAGTTGGACAATTGAAAAAGTCCCTGTTTTAGAAGCTTTCAGTAAACTCCTCAAGTTTCCCAAATCTCAGTCTGTCAGTAGCAGCTTCCCATACATCCTGGGAAACTAGAAAGGGACCCTACTAAATACCATCTGAATTGGGCACAGCTTTTTTTCCTGGAGAGATGTTCCAGCAGCACTTGGCAGTGAGTGTTGGGGATTATTCCATAAGAACCGTACCTATAACCTGGGACTGATCCTGATTGTTTGACTCTGGTGTCATTGAAGTGTTGGATTATGGAAAACAGACGATCAAGACAGTCGATCGCTCATTTATGTTACCCGGTGGTTTTTGAGCAGGGCTCAGCAATTTGCAGTGGGCGTGATTAGGGAGAGGAGCCACAGCATCCCTTTCCAGCAAGACATGGGAAAGACAGCCTAGAGGAGGAGGCTTAGGAAGGAATTGTGAGCTGAAAAGTAGCTCAAATCAGCCTTAACTTCCTGGAATGGTCTGGGCTGGAAGGGACTTTATAGATCACCACGTTCCAACCCTCTGTCATGGTCAGGGGACCTTCCTGGCATGTCTATGGAATGTGTTCCATGACAGACTCATGGAACAGGCAGGGTTTTCTCCCTGAGCCCAGTCTGGGGCATTTTTGAGGTTTCCATGGGAAGAAGCCTGTGAGCTGCATTTTTGGAGCTGGGAGGCGCCATGCCTGGAAATGTTTCCAGCACTGCTATTTGATTTTTTTCAGTCTTGGCCAAAACTGGGCATTATGTTTCTTTCCAGAGTGAGGTGGTTTTCCCTTGATTGTTGGGATTACATACTAGGTGTCTAAGGGTTGTGTTGTTGTGGTACGTACAATTCTGAATTTCCTGGCTGCAAGGCTGCTAGGTTTTTCCCTTCCCTAGGGAAACTTTCTCGGTTTCCCAGCGAAGACTTTATAAACAATATATGTAAACTGTATTTCTTTCTCAAAACAACAGCCGGTGTTTTTCTGCCCTGTACCACAACATGGGAGATATGGTTCTTTCTCTTAACCAATGGCAATAGAGCACATCTTTGCTACCAATCAATGAATGTTAGCATTAGCGAAGCATGGTATAAAAGTGTGTTCCGTTTGTATCAATAACCCCTTTTTTAGCCTTCTGATTCTAACCTTCTGGAGTCTGTATGTCCTTGTTCGTGTGCAACAGCGACATGCTGTCTTTTTCTCCTGAATTGAAGAGTGAGGGAATGTAGATGCTCCCAACTGTCACAGACAATCAAAATATGAACAAGTTCTCATGAAACTCAGCTCTCCAAAAGTTGAATCAGGATAAAAAAAGATGGGAATGCCCTTGGAAGAAAAGCAGTTCTGGGGCAAAGAAGGCTTAAAATGCCTGTGAGCAGGAAATCCAGGAGAAATGGCTGCTGGCTCCTGGCGTCCTGGGCTTGCCAGGCAGTTTCTGTATTGGATTGCAAGGCAGTTTTCCTGCCACTAGGGGTGCCACCTGCATCCCACTGGAAAGGGAAAGTGTGGAGAGCCACAAGTAAGACAGTTGCTGGCATGTGTCCTTGGATTGCAGGTTCTCCCGGTGGGTCTGCGCTGCTGGAAGTATAAAGGAGATCAGTCTTGGGGTACCTGTTTGTTCGCCTCTGGGGCTTGGAAGAGACACTGGACATGAAATTCCAGGGCTGTTCCCCTTGCTCGAGTGAGAAGCAGTGCAATCTGTTTGTTGTCTGCTTCTTCATCCCCTTCACCTCGAGCCCTTGGGGCTCCAGGTAATCCCACCTCACTTTTGCTTTTCCAGGGGTCTCTAATTTAAATTAAAATTTAAATGCCATTCTGAGTGTGGCATTTCCTTGCTGAGCAGCTGCAGTACATGGTACTTATCACCGGGTGGCAGCAGCGATTTCAGTCCCAGCCAAGATCTCAGACTGTGTTACACTGAGACAGAAAACAACTGAATAGTCAGAGCTATTTCTATTGCCTTCACAGAGATATTTTCTTCCATTTTCAAGTCCTTTATTGTTTAATTTATATATACAAAAGTTGTATTTGCATTTTTAAACCCTATATATCTATATTTAGAATTTCTTATACTCCAATATCCTGTATATATAATACAGTAGATATAAAAGGGTTGTATTTTTAAATAAATTTTAACAAAAATCATTGGTTTTATATACATTAAAAAATTAGAAATGCTACCGTTTTTTGTACTTTTTGCACAAACAAGCCCCCTCAACTTCCAGACACTTTTGGGCTATAACCTCCCTTTTTTGGGAGGACCCCACCTAACTGCTCTTATAACGTACTCACCTTCTCCACTGCATCGTCCCTCTCCCAGTGACATTGGGCTGCCCCAAATGACACCATCTCTGCATCACCTCCTACCCAGGGCTCCCTCATAGCCCAGTCCCTCGTGCAAAGGGAAAGGAAAGGCGGCCAGTACGGGTTTATTCCATCACACACGTACCAAGTTCCTTCAGCAAGTGTGTTGGCATTTGGGGGCCCCGACACTGGCCACACCCTCAGGACGCCTGACGTTGATTCCGCAGCAGCGCTTGTCGGACTGGTCAGTTGGTCAGCTCCTGGAGCGATGGGCTGCTGGATGGAGGCGGAATCCACCAAAAATTGAGCAGCAGGGCCCATGATGAGAGAAGAGGAAAAGGGGAGGGTTTTTTATTATTTTCTTGACAAGTGTTTTTCTCAGGGAAGATGATTTGGGCTGTGAGGTGTCTGCAGTTCTCACACCTGGAGCCAGGTGACACTAAGAAGCCACAACAACCCCAAAGGGCTTGGAACAGCCCCAGGATTGAGCTGGGGATGCTAATGTGAGAGCACCCTACTTCAAACCCAAGGAGAAATCACCACTCCACTCCTTATTTTCAGGTATTTTTCCAATAGTTGTTATCCAAGGACCTGACAGCACAGGGAAGGGAGCAGGAGACAACACTGATGCTCAACAGGATCTCACATTTATTACTAAGAAGTGATTAATGGTGAAAAGAAAGGCAACGCCCATTCCTCATTGGCTTAACAAGAAACTGAAACATAGTCACTACACATTTTACAATATTTCTTCCTTGGTTTGTTTGTTTTGGGCTTTTTATTGTCCAAAATTCATTTTCCTGTAAACAAGAAAAGTTTTCACCACTGTTCTCAGCTTTCAAAAAAATCAAATTCATCCAGACCTAATCTTTAAATCCACATAATGCACAGAACAGAGCATTTCTTAGGACTCCTAGTACTTGACTTTTAAGTAACAAAGGGTCAGAGAAAAATGAACCACCTTGAAGACATAACTTCATGGACAATTTTTTGTTCAATTCTTCTTAGGCCAAAACCCTGTCTTCCTCATAGAATTCCTCCTCTTCCGGTCCAGAGAAAGAAAAAAAGAAAAAAGTTACTCCACTTTGCATGGTGGATGTTACAATTCAGTGTTCCAAGTGCAAATATCAAAACCAGGGAAGGAGGCGCAACAGGGTGGAAGGACAGGGAACAGTGGGATTTAAAAATTAGAGAAAAAAAAGGCATATGCCACTTATGGAGTTGAAAATCCAAAAACCATAGTCAAAAGACAAAAAACAAAGTGTATGCTCTGAAATCACAACCAAAGCCAAAAGAAAGGGGACAGGTTTTACCTCTACTCTACCTAGAAGGGATTTTTTTGTTGTTTTTTTTAGTCCTATGTCTTGTGATATTCCAATACTTTTTTTTTTAAATTGGAAGTTTGTAAAAGTCTTTTTGAAGTCAAAGGAATTCAGAAAAAAAAGTCCTAATTCTCTCTGGGATACTCTCGCTCCTTTCTCTCTCTGAAAGACAGCTGGGATGCAATCTCTTCTGCTGTGGTGGAGGAATGGCCTTTTACTTGACACGGCCTTGGCGTTCCTGCAAAAGAAATAACAGCTCATATTAGCTGAGAGCAGTTTTATTCACCAGTGTTACACATCAGCATTCCAAGACATGGCTCTCTCATGGAGCCTGTCCCATAGCCAGCAAAGCCAGGAAAAGAGCATTGTTCTTGTCAAAAGAAGTGTTGCTACTGCATCCAGTCATTGCAGAGATGTGACATTGCTGAGGTCAAACAGCTCCTCATTCTCCTTTTTTTCTCATCTCAGGTGATTCACCACCTGCAGAGCTGCATCCAGCTCTAGGGATTCCAACATCAGAAGGATGTGAGGCTGCTGGAGCAAATCCAGAGGAAATACCAGGAATGCTCCAAGGGTTGGAGCTCCTCTGCTCTGGAGTTGGCTGGGAGAGCTGGGGGTGTTTATCCAGGGAGACCTCTGAGGCCCTTTCTGGTGCCTAAAGGGGCTCCAAGAGAGCTGGAGAGGGACTTTGGACAAGAGCCTGGAGGGACAGGACAAGGAGGAATAGCTTCCCACTGCCAGAGGGCAGGGTTAGGTGGGATCTTGGGAAGAAATTCTTCCCTGTGAGGGTGGGGAGGCTCTGGCACAGGGTACCCAGAGAAGCTGTGGCTGCTTCACCCTTGTAAGTGTTCAAAGCCAGGTTGGACAGGGCTTGGAGCAGCCTGGTCTAGTGGAAGGTGTATCTGCATTGAAGTGAGATGGTCTTTAAGGTCCCTTCCAACTCAAACCATTTCATGATTCTATAAAAAACTCCACCTGAACTCCCATGTAGGCATCAAAGCAGGCTGGAGCTCAAACGCAGGGAGCACTGACATCAGCCTTGGTCTGCAGGGACTGAAACAGTCCCAGTCCCCAGCAGAAAATCTCCCTGATACCCCTGACACTACTTGATGGCATCTCACTCGAAAAACAAGAACTCTACAGGAATTTCCCACTGACTGCTGCTATCACCCCTGGGTATTCCTCCAGCACTGCAGAAACACCCTATCCAAACACTTGCACCAGAACAAGGAGGCACTACAGCACCAAATACCCTCAGACACCAAAGGCTGCCACCCTCTCTGCTGCTCTCAGCACCGTGCCCATCTCTTCTGGGTTCTGCTTGGGTTTAACGGAGAACCTCTCACAGAAGCAGGTCCAGGCTTCCCCAAAGGGTCATGAGGTGTTCGAAGTGTCACTCCCAGATCATAAGACACCACCTCAGAAATGAAACCTCTCAGCAGCCAGAGGGCCCTGAGCTGATGCTCCTCCCTGGCTCTGCCTCTTCCTTGTAGTCTGGGCATGACATTCACTGCAGGGCTCCGGCTCCTGCAGAGCAAGTCCATCACCACCCAGCCAGTCCAAGAGTTGCGAAGTCCATCCCACTTTCACAGCAAAGCCACACCTGCAGCACGTACCCACAGGTACAGCAGATTTTCCCTCTTCACGGAGAGAGGAGATGCTGTCAGGGCTCTGAACCTGGTGCTTTGGTTCAGCTCAGGATGTTTCTCTGCATGTCAGCTGCTCTGCCTGGAGTTTTATCACCTGAAACAAGGGCAGCAACAGAGTCCCCTGCCTGCTTCCCACAGTCCCATGCTAACCTGGTGAAGGGAGGCACCTTCCCATCTTGGCAGCTTACACAGCCTCTGCCACAAGCACACAGGCTGCTACAGAAAACCCTATCCTTTGTTACTGCTGAATCCAGGGAGAGGCGATCCCCAAACAGCTTCAATCCTGGGACAACAGCATGTGCAGCCATCTATCCTTAGAAACCTTCCCAAAAAGGGCGGCCTGGCCTCCAGCTCAGAATTCCACCACTGGCTTTGGCCTCTCAGCCACATACCCAAGGAGGCTTCACCTCCAATTCCTCTGTAGGATGCAAAGCAAGGCCAGCATGATCCTCTGCTGTCCTCTGGGGACAGGGATCAGATCAAGGCACATGTTCTCATCAAGAACAGTTACCCAACATAAGTCAATTTAATTCCCCTCTTTTCCTGTAACTCTGCCCAAGTCTGTTGCAGGTGCTTTCGTTGTCAAAAAAACACTGCACCACAGCAAAATCCAACTGCCACAGTCAGAAGCAGAGCCAAGCTTGAACATGGAGCACAACAAGCACTGCAGGGAGAGCCACAAATCCAAAGGAAGGCTTGGCACCAGCCCTGTTCCTGGTTCAACAGCCAGCATATTATGTTACACAGGGACAGACAGCAACGTCACACATCCCTTTGGGAAGCAGCTGCAACTGCCTGAGCTAATGCACTTCCCAAATGCAGACATGGGATAAGCTGGGTGCCATGTTCCATCACCCCTATGTATCGCCAGGGCCATTGTCCTAGGCTGGGACAGTGGCCACAGGTCCTGCTGCACACATCACCCTGTTTGCTAAACAGCTGGACCCCAATTAATCACCTCATCGTGCTGAGAAGGTGATGCTGCTCCCAAGGCCTGCGTGCAGCTAATAAGGAGCCAACCTCAGGGAAAATCCCCCCTTAAATACCAATGTGTTAGAACAGAGGCTAGAGCAGATGTCCCCTGCATCACCAAGCTAGAGAGGGAACCAAAGTGAACGCCTTCACTTCAGACCTGCTGTAAACCAAGACTGGGGAAGGGGGTCCCCAAAGGTCTCCATTCCCCTTCAGTCAAGAGGCTACCTCAAAGAGCAAGGCAGAGGGGAATGGAGGAAGGGTGGCTGGATATAGAAGGAGGTGGATCCCTGATCCAAAACTAAGGAACAGCTGGTTTGGATTGGAAGAGAGCCAAAATCTCATCTTGCCATGGGCAGGCACACTTTCCACTAGACCAGGTTTCTTCTATCTAGGCCCTGTCCAACCTGGCCTTGAACAAGTCCAGGGATGGGGCAGCCACAGTTTCTCTGGGCACCCTGTGCCAGAGCCTCCCAGGGAACAATCCTATCTGGAATATCCTATCTGGCAGTGGGAATCCATTCCCTGTGTCCTGTCCCTTCATCTCTTGTCCACAGTCCCTCTTCAGCTGTCTTGGAGCCTCTTTAGACATTAGAAGGGCCTCTGAGGTCTCCCCAAAGCCTTCTCTCCTCCAGGTGAAGACCTCCAGCTCTCCCAGCCTGGCTCCAGCCCTCTGTGGCCTCCTCTGGACGTGCTCCAGCAGCTCCACATCCTTCTGATGCTGGAATCCCCAGAGCTGGATGCAGCACTGCATGTAAAGGTCTCATCTAAGTGGAGCAGAGGGATCCAAGACATCTTTGTCCTTGGGGTGTTACAGTGAGCATTCAACCACCAGCCAGATCTACCAGAACACACAGCAAGGCTCAACCACAAATTGCAAACATTTGTCCTTCCTGGCTCATCCTCGTCTGAATCCACAGGCTGTGGAGTGGTGTAAGTCACAGCCCACCCAGCTACGCGACAACCCCAGAAGACAGAGTAGCATCTGCACACACACACTGGGCTTTGCTCTGGGATACAATCCCTGGAGAGCAAAGGGGTTCCATCAGGAAGTGTTTTAGGCCCTTTGGCTGCACTTTCATTAAACTTGGATCACATCTTATTGATCCATATGGGAGAAGCAAGAAAGACACCTGCTCAGACTCATCCCCATCCATCAAACCCCTCACAAACAGGAAGGGCAAGAGCAGCATGACATGGGAATGGCTGATATGTGCCATGGCTCAAATCCTGTGCTGACACCAAGCTCACACAGGGCAAGTATGCAAACAGGAGCCCTCTCTGATTATACTACTCAAAGCAACTTCAGTCCTGTCACTACTGTCCTCAGGGCTGCAGCCATGTCACAAGCCAGGTCCTGATAACAGCAATTGAGCAATGAGAGATCACCTTATACATTCACACTGCAGGGGAGCCAACAAGAAAAGGCTCAAGTGTTTATACCTGACAAAATGACAATGAGAGACAATGCTGCCTGTTTGTTCAGAGGCTCTTACCTCGATTGACAACCAAGGTTCAGCACCAACACTCCCAGCAAAGGTAAGGATTTTATTGCCACACCACAGATAGGGAAGTAGCAGACTAAGCCAAAGGAGGACCTGGGGAAGAAGCCAGGGCATAGTTCCCAGCTGTGCAGCACACAAATCCTAGTTTGCTGGGACCTGCCTGAGCTGCAGCATAGCCCAAAGCCCTTGGGCAGGCCAGGCCAGGCCAGGCCCAGTCTCAGTTCAGCCTGAGAAGCTCCAAGCAAAAGGCATCACTCGCCCAGAGCCTGCCCACAGAGAAAAGAGCAGGCAATTCCTTCACTGGAGCACTGGAACTCTGAGTATCATTCCCCAGAAGGCTGAGACACTTAATCAGAAAATCCTGAGTTGGACCCACAAGGATCAAGTCCAGCTCATGGCCCGGCACAGGACACCCCAAAAATTCCACCCTGTGTCAGAGAGCATTGTCCAAACACTTCTGGAGCTCTGGCAGCCTTGAGGCCCATGGCCGTTCCCTAGAGAGCCTATAATCAAACCCTGGCCTTGGTATATATATATATACACACACACACTTTCACTGATCAAGCACCTCAAAAGCCCCACTCAGCCCGTGGTGTTGCACTTTGCTGTTTGATGCAATCCCAGACAAGCAACCCAGCGGGATTTCCATGTGTCCGTGTCTCCAAGGCAGGCATCTTAGATCACTGCCTTAGAAATCAGGAGTTACTGCAGCCTATGGCCCTCCCAGCAGGATCTGCTCAAGGAACAGACACAGCACAAATGATGGATGATGCATCACTTGTATATTATGCTCCACAAGCAGCCTCAAGTCCCAGTATTTACAAACCAAACATGATTTTTCCTGTTATCAGCATTAGGAAGCCATCAGGGTTACAAGAAAAGCTACATCCTAGTTTAGAAAAGGGGATAATAATCAAGTAGTGATCTGGTTATAGCTTGACACCTTCATCCTACCTCTCATTCACTTAATGGGGCTTAGGACCAAGGAAGACAGGAGATAATGCAAATAAAAGTGATTCTTTGTCATAGCAGGACAGGCCTTTTGTTCTACAGATCAAAATCTAACATAGCAAACCCAAATATCCACAGAACCCTGAACAGGGCAAACTCACATCACTGAACAAGCAGGAGCCAAGAAGAGACATGTGGCCTTGAACACCTAATTTCCATGTCAGAGCAACCAGCCTGGGACAATAAGGGCATGAAGACAGCCAAGGCTTTTCCTCTCAAGGAAGATTTACACAAGGTAGTCTGAGCTATCGGATATCCTCAGGCACACTGCTGTTCCCCAGAATCTTTCCAGGCACCTTTTAAAACTGATGCAATCAGTTGCAAAGAACAAACCTTCTCTTGCTTAAACATCATATTTAATTGCCTGAATAAAGCAGTGCAATTTCCATAAACATTTATAATTACTCTCACATAGGGACTCTTGTCCCACAGGGCAGGAAACAGAATGGTGAAAAGCTGAGAACATGCATGAATATTTAGAGCAAAGGAGACAGAGCAAGCTGGGAGGATTCCCAGTGGCATTCCACGAGGGGACAACTTGGCTCACAACACAGCCTGGAACTGGACTGGCTGACTTTGGAGCACAAGCAAAATGATGCAAGTCCTTTCCAGTCATTAGGAAGAAAGAAAATTCTCCTGGTCTTCAACAACCAGGGAGTTTTTTATTCTCCCTCATCACTACACAGAAAATGCATTTCATTACTTTGGTTACCTCATGCAGCTCCTGCAGCCACGTGAGATGCACTAACACAGACTTAGATCTGACCCAATGCAGCTGTCCTGGTATTTGAGGCTTAAACACCACCCATCCCAAATAAGACAGAAGAGACACTTCGTGCTACCACCACTAAGAGCACTGCTACTACCACTGGAGTAGTGGTGGTAAAAAAACCACACCATAATATTTTGTATTATGAGAGGAAAAGAGGAGATCTATTTGCCTGCTTCTCAGAGCCAAGAAGAGCTGAATTCACAAGCTCAAGTAGAAGAGCCAGCACTCTCTATACCATATACCATCATTCTACAGCCACTTGAAAGGGAACACATGGCCACATTCACTGGAACAGAGTTTTGTATTTAATTTTTTTTTTCCCCCTCCTCTAAGTGTATCAAGAACATGGCTGTGGAATTAGCTGAACTCTGTATCAGGCTGCGACAGCCAAAAGGGTGATGATCAAGGCTTCTCAATTAGCTTAATTTTGACAGAAATTGATGATTTAGAATTTGGAAATTCTCTGAAGGTATTTTACAGATGGTACCACAAATCACAAAGCTGAATTGGAGAGAGCAGAGCTTTCCCCCCACTGAGCACAGATACAAAGAAGGAAACTGAAGAGTGTGGTTTCCTTTCCCCCCAAGATTAAAAACAAAAGACAAGAGTTTTAGGTAGATTATATCTAAATTTTCAAAACCGGGATTAGATTACAAGAGCTCTGCAGTTAACCACACAAAAAAGCAGCTCAGCACTGTGTTTCTAAGAAAAAAAATTTCTAATTATAAAGAACCAGAAATTTCCAAGTACTTGCACAAACCCTAAATGGTTCATTATCTATTGCTCAAACACACAGTTATATGACTTATATGTCAATTACGAAGACTCATACTGGGCACTGGTCACTGGAAGGAGCTACAAACAACTCTCTATCTCAGCCACCAGTCTGGATAATGACCATCCTTGTTCAACAGGACTTCCCTAGGAACTGCTGCTGTAGAGCAGGGTGCTGGCATTGTTCTGGCTGCAAAACCTTCAGTGGTTTGCACCACTAAGGAATTAGTTATTAACTCACAAAGTTGTAAGACAGCACGATTACTACCAGGTACAAACCAGAACATGCAGGAAAATGACTGGACTAATTGTGGTGAGAATGACCACACAGCACAAAACAAGAAGCTTCATGAACCTGAGACCAAAAAGAAGAAAGCAGCTTCTTTCAGGCAAAAAGCTGGTGCAGAACTACAGTTTCAGTAAGAACAAGGAAGGAACACTGTGCACGGAGCTGTTCTTGATGGACTACCCACAGAATAATGCGCTTCAACTGTTTTCTTGGGATCCTAATCAGCTTCCAGCAATGTCTTGTGACCCACTGTACTCCTGCACTAGGAAAAAATCCAGGGAACTGAACCAAACCGTGCCCTGTGGGGTTCACAGAATGAAACAGATGGCAAAGAGTTTTGCTTAGAAGATAGGTACTTTCTCGGGGGAAGCAGCAGTTAATAAAATAACCTGAAACACATACCTGTGTCACTAGGTCTTAACCTTGGTGCCAGCAAGTTATCCAGAACTCTTGGGAGGAAAAAATAAAGAGGAAAAAAACCAAAGCAACCCCCTCACTGCTGAGACCTTACACACTGCCTTCTGCATTCCAAGCCCCCCCCAGTGTTTCTAGGGAATTTGCCAGCCATACACATACAATTTATCACAGAATCACAGACTGGTTTGGGTTGGAAGGGACCTGAAAGCTCATCCCATCCCATCCCCTGCCATGGACAGGGACACCTTCCACTAGACCAGACAGCTCCAAGCCCTGTTCAGCCTGGCCTTGGACACTTCCAGGGATTCAGGGGCAGCCACAGCTTCTCTGGGAAACCCCTGCCAGGACCTCAACACCCTTACAGAAACTAATTTCTCCTTAATATCTTATCTAAATCTACCCTACCTCAGTTTAAGGTCATTCCCCCATGTTAAGTCATCTGCTTAAGGGAAAAAAATTGGGGTTTTTTTTAAGACATTAATTTGAAGTCATTAATATGTTCATAATCAATTCAATTAACATATTTATAGGAACAATTAGTTCAGGGTTTTCTGCAGCTCAGAGATGAAATCATCCAGCCACGATAACCTGGAATGGGGGGGACATGAAGCTTTGCCCACACCAAGAGGGCAAGAAGTAGGTTGGGAACAAGTTCACAAGAACAGGGTGTGAAATAAACTCCCTCTGCTCGAGGCCCTCTAAGAGGTGCGAAACCCCATTGCAGATGGCCTGCATTCTCTGTCCAACTCTGGCCCAACACAATCCCAGTTCTTGAATCCTAGAATGGCCTGGGTTGGAAAAGACCTTATAAATCTTCTAGTTCCAACCCTCTGCCATGGACAGGGATAAAACAATTGAAAAATTTAAACAGTGCATCTCAACAGGCCCTTGAACTAACATCAGCAAGTCAACTTGAAGTATTATTTTATAATATTAACAAACATTACATTAAAATATTATTTTGAAGACTTCTAACACAGCACTAATAGTGAGAGTCAGGACTACAAGGCAAGTGCAAGTGGTTTGCTCTTCCACTGCTCTGATTCCACTTCAGTTGCAGTGAAAAGGCTCCCACCTGCTCCTGTTTTAGGGATGAGGAAACACAGCTCCCTGTCTCACAGCAGAAAACATGGATTAGAGCATCAGACAGATCTAAGTCTTCCCTCCAGTTTTCTCCCATCTTTAGACACAGCTAGAACATGAGCAAAAATCTGAGTGTTGTTAAGGGCTGGCTTAAAAATACCATAAGAACAAAGTATTCCTTACAAACAGCCAGCGCCAAGCCACTTGGAATAAGCAGGATGGTTTGTTTCCTCTGTTCCTGGGCAAATATACAATCATGGACACAGACCTACAGGATTTAAACAGCCTGGAAATAAACTGAAACCATGTGCACTGCTGAACAGCACAGCGGAAATTCTGTCTCAGTGCACCAATCAATTAATTTCACTATGGCCAGGATTTGGAGCAGAAAACAGCAAATAGCTCTGGGATCACCAAATGAAAGGAACTGTGTGCATGGAAGGAGCGTTCCCTTGCTGCTACAGAGAGCAGCTGGCTTTGCCTGGATATAGAATATCCAGGAATTGAATCTTCTAGTCAGAAATACTGTCCTGTGGAATATGGTAAAGCCAAAGCAAATGCAGCATTCTCCAGGACAACTTTAAGAGCACGAGGAAAGAGTGCTGGTCCACCCTATAGGTAATATTCTCTCTCCTCCCCTCTTGAGATTACAAATTGGAAAGAAAAAAGTAGCTTTGTAAAATCCATCAGAAAGCATTAATGTATTCCAGTGACTGTGAAATAGCCTGCCCATTTCAAACAGGCTCATACCCCTCAGTATTCCCTTAAATCATATGTTCCAAGGAGGCAGTGACACTCGCCACTATTAATACTCCTTTTACCAGCAGACAGCATCAGCTGAGGCACAAAGCAGCACAATTCCAGAAATAACAGATCCAATCTGGCCCATCCCACCTCTGTGCTTTGAGGCTGATCCTCAGCATGTCAAACCCCACAAAAGCCCTCCCTCCATCCTGCACAGCTCAGCCTGACTCCACACTCAAAGTCCTAGCACAAAGTGTCTCTTCTCAGCTGCAAACCTGACCACTATGCACTCCTCCACACTCATGAGACAGCCTTCCTAAAATCCCTGGAACCTATGAGTAGCCAAATATCTCAAGCCCGGGCAGGCAGAAAGAATCAAAATAAACTTCCTTTAGAGTTTTCCATTGATTGTGTTTCCACAAAACACAGCTGTCAACCTTTCACACAAGCAGATCATTATGGGAGATCTTTACACCAAGGTCATCGCAGCATTCCTAGAAATCCAAGTGCATGACCATGGGGCAGGGATTTGTGTTGTTGTTTTGGTTGTTTAAAGCAAAGATAAAATAATTCTTATACAGAAGAAGTCAGTGACAAGCTCTACCATAAAAGCAGCTGTTCTCAGTTTCAAGACTGCCCCAAGCAGGACTGCACTGTGAGTCGGGCTACACCATTTTGGGTCAGAATATTCAAACCTTTTTAAAAACTGGATTAGTAGAGCAAAGCAACACATGAAAAAGGAATGGGGATTAGCTTTAGAGGAACAGGATGGGTACAGGCAACAGAAAAGGAAAAGAAAGAGGATTATTTCAATTGTTCTCAACACTGAACTAACTACCCAGCCCTCTCCCTTCACTGGACAATGGAAACAGCATAAACACTTTACATTTTTCATATAATTTTTTGGACCTGCTTTAGGGGATTGTCGTAGTTTAAGGCTGAACTGGAATTGAAATAAAGATAGTAGGCACGTCTCTGTGAGATATACATGTTAAAAAGGTGAAGAAAAAACCTAAAAACTTCCTTTTCCAAACAAACAAGAGAAGAAGTAAAAAGCTGAAGCCCAGAGGCCTGCCGGGGGCTGGGCCCCTTCCTCCGAGCCACCGGCCAGGGCCCCCCCACTTCAGCAGCAGCAGGCAAAAAAGCAAAGGGGAGGGTGGGGGCGCTCTACCACGGGGGCCAGAAAGAGCCGGCTTTGTAAACATGAGCCGTGTGCCGCCACCAACTCGGGGGAGGTCTCAGCCGAGCCCAAGCCCACTAGTCAGCCCTCCCCAGGGGCAGATGGCGCAAGAAGTTTCCCTGCAGAGGCTGTGAAGATCGTGCAGCTCAGAGTAGTTTCTTTACAGCCACCGCTCCAGCAGCCGAAGTCACATAACCTCAGCCAATTCTAAATAAATTGTTAACCCCTTCAAGACTCCAATCCTCTCTCCAGTGAGAGAAAATAATTAAATGGCAACCAATATAAAAAAAGTGACATGAGACAGCAAAGTCAGTGAAGAAAAAGTCAAGCCCAAATAAGAGAAATAAAGAGATGTTTTAAAAACCTGTTGTGAGTTACAGAAAAAAGACTCTTTCTATTGTAACACACAAAAACTATTGGAGAGATGAGAAGTTCAAATTTGAGCAAGGGGGGGGTCTCCAAATAAAGTAAGCAGTAGCTGTGATTCCAAGAGAAACTTCAACAAAAAAAAAGAAGAACAAAACCTCTGTTGCCTAAAATGATGCTTTAAGAAAAAAGAACCTTTGCTCTTTTATACCACTCATCTTTAAACACAGAAACCTCAAAGTTGTGGCCCCTTCCCAGCTCTGAGAAAGCTGTAGAAGTGAAAAGAACCTCACTAATCAAATTTTCCCGAGCAGATGCTTGTGAAGACAATCGAGAGACACAAAATAACTTTTTCTTTCCTCTTATAGAGGTTTCCATAACATGAACAAGAGAGACTTCTCTCCCGAAGAAAATTGAAGAAAGATTATTTTATGGGTGGTAGACTGACTAGAATTTTAAGTTTTATTTCTTTACATTAGCAGTAAAAAAATGATTATGGGGAGAGAAGAAGTATCTAAAATGCTTGGTTTTTGATTCTTACTTTTTTTTTCCTTTAATAAACTATCTTTATACTCTCTTAAAATTTTGAGCCTGCTTTACCCTTCTCCTAATCCTATCTCACAACAAGAAAGTACTCTAGTAATTAAACAGCATTGAAACCCACCACATTTAGTAGTACATTAGCCAAAAAAAAAATTAAATTAGGAAAATTTTAAATCTGACAAACCAAAACCACTACACATATTAGTTTCCATCCAGTTCAAACTAAAACCAACACAGGGATTCTGAAGAAATGAGTAACAGTGAGAAGTATATAAGAATACTCAAGAGTTTCCAGACTTTCACAAGAGATCATCCATATGCTTAGGCAGCAAGCAGGAATCAAACTGCAAATTTTGATTTGAGATCTTGAGACAAAGATTTGGGCAAGTTGAAGCTGAGTGAAACAATTGCAGCTTGGGAGAAGTCTGAAACAAGGCAAACCTTGAAACATTTAAGCTTCAAGGAATAAAACTGCAGAGCATCAACATCTCACAGTGGGAGAAATAAAAGAGCTGGGAGCAATGGGATTTCCCCAGCACAAAGCAGCACAAAAAGCAGGCAGGGAGCTGCTGCCAGAGCAGCATTTTAACTTTCCAGTGCTTCAACTCTGGTTCCTCATATATATTTTTAATTCAGGTGATTACTTGAGGTGCTTCAAGCAGACAGAGCATGTTTTGGACTTTTTCACACCTCTAGTCCCATGGTAGGAATCACTCCAAGAAAAAAGAAAACCCTCCTTCAGCAAAAATAACTAGTCCTCAATGAAGCAATGAAAGAAGTTACAGAAACCTTAACCACATTCCAGGCTGTGTCAGTGAGTGACTGAGGAGGTCAAACTGTTGCTGTAAGAATGACCAAGGCCCAGAGAGTCACCTCCTCAGTGCCAGATGTTACAAGGGCCCGGAGCATGAAACACAGGGTGAGTAAATAGCAAAGAGCAAACACCGACTGTATTTATACAACTCCCTTCTCCTCTGTGAATTCCAAAGACCAAAGTTCCTTTGCAGAGAAAGAGTGCTTTCCTAATGAACTGCTGCTGCATCCAGTAGAACATGGTTCAGAAAGGCAGTGCTGGCAACTCTCCACACCAGCAGTCTCAAGAAGCAAGCAAGGGGAGGGGACTTCAAAATGCAACTGGGAAGATGAATAAAGATGGTTTACAGCTTTAAGAAAACTGCTAAGCCTCATTTCTAGTATATTCCTGATTTTCAGACTTTACACAGCAAACACAGCAGCTTTCCAGAAGAAGAGTCCATCATTGTCTGCTTTTCCCAAAGCTTTCTCTCTTTTCCTCTTCCTTCTGCTTACCCATGCTTAGTATTAACCTTTTCCATCCATCCATCCATCCATCACCTGTCCTTAAGGAGCATTTTCCCCCTTCCTCTGCATTCTACCACCGTGCCAAGGTCTGACTCTCTAACAATGCTAGTAACTGTTGCTCCCTGAAGTCAGGTCTGAAGGGTATCACAAAATCCCATAATGATTTCGGTTAGAAAGCACCTTACAGATGATCCTGCTCCACCCCTTGCCAGGGGCAGGGACACCTTCCACTAGACCAGGCAGCTCCAAGCCCCATCCAACCTGGCCTTGAACACTTCCATGAATGGGGCAGCCACAGCTTCTCTGGGCCTACCTGTGCCACAGCCTACACACCCTCACCAGGAAGATAAAGGCTGGATAACAAGTGAAAATTCTAGGAGGTGAAATCACACAAAACAATCAGAACCAGTTTACACCTTCACACCTTGCCATTTATTATTCCTCCCTTACAGACTTTCTCAAAGCACTGCAAGTGACCACCTTTGGGCTTAAGTGTTATTGTTTATACAATGCTCCATGTAAAACAGATACAAAAAATTAAAAACTGCATTCACTGTCACAGTGAGCAGCTGCAGCTCCTGATTCTGCTCTTCAAGTCTTGGGTGAAAAATTCCCATTGCTCAAACTAAAGAGATCATCAGGAAACTTGGCAAACTCCCAGCCAGCTGTGCTAATGCTAATTGTTATAATTATCATTTTGATCAAATGTAAGCCAGACCCACATTGAGGGGAAGAGCAGCCCCAGGTGACTTTACTACAGATGAACCCAAGTAAGATTCAAAGTCCACTAGTTCCTGAATTTGGGACAGGATTTTCAATTAATGCATCGTTAAGGAGTAGATGATGACAGGAGGCTTTGAGAGCATCTGCAAGGCAAGCTGGGAGCTCAGCTCATGTGCCACACTGCTGGCAGTGCCATGCAGGTGACAGCCCACCATGGCCCCAAACAGAACAACAAGGAACACAACAACCATGTCCACAGGACAAGCAGTCATGGACTTCGATCTCAGTGAGGGAGATTTAGGTTGAGCATTAGACAAAGCCTCCTTACAGAAAGGATAATTAAGGAGAGGGATAGGGTATGGGGAGGGACAGGAACTTCTGTTCCTGGAGGTTTTAAAAGTGGAGGGAGACATCTGTCATGCTGACCCCACTGTGGCCAGGTGGTGGATTAGCAGCCATTCTAAGACCTGGCTCTAGTTTCTAACAACTTCCCAAATGCCTCGCTGGTCTCCAACTTCAAACTACTCTGATCTGGGAGCTGACACTGGCACAGAAATACATTTTATTTACATCACAGCACACGGCAAAGGCTGAGATTCAGTGTAACCAACACACAGCCAACTGCAGGCAGGGCCTGGGCAAGGCTCCTCACCCTGCTCTGCCAAGTGCTGGCACCTATTTAATAGAATCATGGAATGGTTTGGATTGGATTGGAAGGAATGTTAAAGATCATCTAATTCTAACCCCCTGACATGGCCAGGGACACCTTCCGCTAGACCAGGCAGCTCCAAGTCCCATGCAACCTGGCCTTGGACCCTTCCAGGGATCCAGGGGCAGCCACAGCTTCTCTGGGCAACCCGCGCCAGGGCCTCACCACCCTCACAGGGAATCATTTTCTCCTAACATCTAATCAAAACCTATTCTCCCAATCTAAAACCATGCCCCTTTGTCCTGTCTCTCCAGGCCCTTGTAAATAGTCTTACTTAATCTTTCCTGTGGGCTTCCATCAGGCACTAGAATGCCACAATTAGGTCACCCCACAGCCTTTTCTTCTCCTGGCTGAACAATCCCAATTCTCTCAGTCTTTCCTCACAGGAGACGTGCTCAATCCCTCTAATCACTTAGATGGCTTCTCTGGACATACTCCCCCCAAAAGAGGGGCTACTATTTGGGTGTGGGTTCCAGGTACGAGGAGGCAGATAGCCAAAAGACAGGCTAATGCCCTCAAGTCCACCCCTTCACACCCCAAAGTTTGTCCAGTGCAAGGCAGTGCTCACTACCTCTTGCCCCACAGAACTCAGGCAAGACACACAAACATGTTACCTTTTTAACATTTTCCTCCTCCTCTTGGCGTTTCTCATAGTGTGAGAAGTCATCAAAGATGGAGGTGGTGTGCTTGTAGGTGGCAATAATTTTCAACACCTGCTTAGCCTTTTCCAGAGGCACCTCCTGAGTGTCCCTGGAGTTGGTCACTGGTTTATTCTCGTTGTTCTCTAGGCGGATGTGTCGCAGCTGGCTGTTGGGAACGTCCTTCACAAAAATCCACCTGACATCAAAACGTCCCTTCCATTTGTCCTGGGACCACACACCTGCACAAGTGTTATAGTCCACAGCAGATTTCATTTCTGCTACGCCACAGAAGTGACCACTACCATTGACACTGAACAGTAAGTATACTGGGCCCTTCCCATTCATGGAGCGATAGGCTGCATCCAGTCTCTTGTTGCCATGCTCCGTACTGCACCAGATGTTGTATTTAATGGAACGGTGGATATCGTCCTCAGAGTAACTCTTAATGATGAAAACCCGCCCATGCTTTGGGTTCCAGTCAAAATCCTTGGGGTTGTAGTTGTTGACAGATCTCAACTTCTCCAAGACTGGGTGTGGCTCAGAAGGAGAACCAGAACTGGCCTGAGCCTGTCCCACTCCATTACCATCCACTCCATTCTGGCCCAAGCCGTTGCCGCGATTCCGAGGGGCGACCCAGCGGGCCGGCTGTGCTGGTGGCACAGGCAGTGGGGCTGGCGGTGGCAGCGCCTGCGACTGCTGCCCACCCGGAGCCTGGGTCACGGGTGGGCTACTATTGATCTGCTGGCCCATGGGTTGTGGAGACACCTGCGCTGGCTGCTGAGCAAGATTCTGGACCAAGGCCTGTGACGGGGCTTTTGCCACTGGTCCTTTGTTATCCCAAGTTCCGATATCCATGTTATGTTTTATGGGAGGTGGTGGAAGACTTGACCCTGCAATGCCATTCTTGGTCTTCAGCTTGGGCTGCTGCTTGGCAGGTTTGCTGGCAATGTCAGCCCATGAGGTCGGCTTTGGTGGTGCAATCGTTGCCGGAGGCAAACTGTTTGACGTCACTATATTACTGGTGATAGATCCGCTCCCCACAGCTGAGCCGATGACTTTCGGGACACTGCTTGCCATGTCCGTGCTGCCCAGCTTGAGGGCTGCCATACCCTGGTCAATGGTATTCATGCCAGGAGCCTTGTTCAGGGTCTCGTTGGCAAAGGCCGACTGCCCATCAATCATGGCCCCTCCCAGTGAGCTGGGAGCATAGGCGTAGTTGCTGCTGTAGCCAGAGCTTTGAGTGGATTGTCCCTGAGAACTGTTATTCCCCCAAGCCGAAAAGTCAATCCCACTTGGAAAGAAATTAAAGCCATGCTGCCCAAGGAATGGAGTGCTGCCAAGGGCCCCTGGCTGCCCGAACATGGCGTCAGGGAGGAAGTGAGGCTCCCCGTTGCTCAGCTGTCCATATGAGGTCAGGTAGGGCATGGGGGGGTCTCCCCCTGTGGACCAGGCAGCTTCGCCTAAGGAGTAGGAGAATCCAATGGAGGGACTGAAGTAGCTTGGTAAGTAGGAATCAGACATTGCAGTGTATGCATTATTCTGAAAGAAAACCACAAAAACATAAGCACTGAATTGTCAGAAGGAGTTAAACCAATTTTAAGGGACCAGGAATAAAGGCAGCTTAGACTTCCCATGCCCTACTCCTCCCTATCTTAGGGCTGGGCAGATAAATAGGTCCAGCCTTGAATACCTGCTTTGTTACAAGGGCTGTAAAATCTGTTCCATTGCCAGAAAGGTTAAAGACAAAGGCTAAGGAAGGTTAAAGACAAAGCTTCCCATGCCAAGAGGGGAGTGTGTGGTTCCTGACACACAGTGTGGGATTGGACACTGGGAAGCTCTGGAGCTGTAGCTCAGGCTTTAAAATCCAGTATCTTGCATCCAAACACCATCTTCTGCTAGTATCTACTTCGAATAACGGGTTTTCCTGGCTGTGTAACATACTTAACCCTTATTAGGGTGTTCCAGGGAGGATTTGGGGAAAGAATGCAGAGAGAAAGGGAATAAGAAAGAAAAGGATCCAGTGGAAACACACTGCAAAAATCATGGGTGTCCCCAATTGCTTTCCTTAAACTTACTTCCTTAGCCATGAAAACAGCCTTATTTCTACAATTTGAAGTTCCAGACTTCACAATATTCCAAGAAATTGCAAATAAAGAGGGATTTAAGGCCTATTCCTCAAAACACAAACTCCTCCAGTGCTGTGGGCACACACTGAAAATGGGAAGCAATCAATAGAAGCCTTTTACAGCACAGGACAGCACCAGCACAAGCAGGTTTCAAATCCAGAGAGGAAAACCCCAGCTCCATGCCTTGATCTCTCTTTTAATATCCAAATAGCCTTTAGGTTACAAAAACCAAATGCTTAATTTGACAATTAGGGAAGTCTCAGACATCCCCAAGATTTGCTTACATGAAAAACATCTGTCATTTCCCATTCAAATCCAGGTCCCCTCCAGGAGTGGTTTTAGTCCTGCTAATGTACATTTTCCTGAGTAATTTGAACTTGTGAGCAGCAGCCTCGTGCTGCCCAGCCACTAACACACCAGCCCAGTGCAGACGAGATCAAAGGCACGTTCAGTTCCCAGCTAAAAGCTTGGCTTGCACCGGGCTCTGCTCCATTTTTCATTGAATCACGTATTCATGTGCCAAGTGCAGCTTCCAGAGGACTTTATGCCATGCTGAAATCCAGGGAGTCTCTCAGGATGGCTCTTGCACCCTACAGAAATAGCTGATTTGCCACTCTACCTTCTACTTACAGGACAGCAACAGGTTTGGGGCTAACCAAGCCCCAACTTCACAGAAATTAGTAAGAATTATTTAACACCATGTGTTCAGAGACAAGATTTCTGTGGTACTGCCTGAAAACTCAAAGATGCTCTCTTCAACCTTTGTTTTCACAAAGGTCTCCCAAAAGAAAATCAGTAAAAAACCTCACTCTCATCCAGGTGTTACTAACTGAGGAACTCAATCCTGCTAAACCCGGGACTCAATATGGCCAAAACCACCAACACTGACACTAACTTGTATGACAAATGAAACTTGAAACTTCCTATTACTATTTTAAGCCAGCAAAGTAATTTCCTAAGTTAATTGCCTCAATGATAAGAGTAACATTTTCTCTCCTGAACTCCGCTTTAAAGAAACAGGAACATGCTGGCCCATCCCTAAACCCAAGGCAGAGCCATTTTCTCTCCACAGGAACACTCAGAGCACATCACTATCAGATAAAAATCTTTCCTCTTGTCACCTCAAAGTATTTTCCCACTTGTCAATTATGTTCAACTTTGAGACATCAAACACAGGGTGCATTAGCTAGGACCTGTAGAGTACTAAGCAGCTACATAAAGGTAGTAAGAAGGGAACAGAGCGGTTCAAGAGTTGAACACAGGCAGCTCAGAGCAGATTTGGGACACAGTCACTGCTGTTCTCCACCTGAACATCTCCAACACTGCTTTGTTATCAAACATAGCACCTCGCTCTGCTCCCCTGTCCTTGCACAACTGGCACACTTGCTGATTACCATGCAAATAAAACTCCACTAGCTTCTCATTCTCTCCATGACTAAGACTCTTTGCACAGTTATTTCCTTGAATTCACTGTTCCTGTCACCTCAGACCAGAACCAGGGTTCTTAGTGAGCCTTGCTGTTCAGCTTTTGGCTTTTAAAGGCTTAAAAAACCATTGACTATGTATCTGAGCTTTAAAATACACAGTAACCTTGTGGGAACTGACAAGTAACAGTCATACCTGAAAGCACAGGTGGACAGTAAGGAGCAGTGAAACTTTACAACATGGTTACCTCATGTGTCTGAGAAGAGCTCAGGAAGCAACTCCAAAACTCATTTAATTAAATTTTTCAGAGCAGCTTCTCTAAATCCTTTTCCCGTCTCCAGCAAAGTGGTGCACCCTTGGATATCTGGGTATTTTTGCCTCCCTCCACACCGAGCTCTGGAGGTTTTGGACTCTATTTTATAGAATACAGATCAGCAACACAGCACAACAAGGAACCGAGAGTCACTCAAAGGTTCCACTCCAAGTTAGCTCGGTGGTTTCACCTTGCTCCGGCTCAGTTTCTGCCTCCTAGGGCACATCCAAGCACTTCCTTATTTTTAAAATGAATTTTTACCAGCCTGAGACACACTGAAATTAAAGATCCAGAAATACGTCATCAAAACATGTCAAATAGAGTAAAATAATGTGTTGCTTCAAAATTATAGTAAACCGCATTGTCTTCAGGAAACTTAAATAAAACTGCAGTTTGTATGAAATCCATATTCAGAAAGAAGCTGGGGAATTAGGAATGCTGATAGCTGAGACAGAAAACAGCATTAAATGACAGTTACCAGGAAAGTAGCTGCTTTTATTCAAGATTTGAGAAAGCAATAATGTTCTCTCACCCTATGAAGGCTGAATTTAGGCTTGTAACTTTTCAGGGGGCTGAATGCAGTGAGTTGTCTTGATGGACAGGCTGAATTCTGAAGATTATGAACAGCTAACACACAAAGAATAGTTATCATCAGATCTTCAGCACAAACTAGGAAAATACGTGTTGAAAATTCAGCTGAGATAGTAACCTCTTCCTGTGTTGCAATAAAACACGCATCAAATTTACATGAAAAAAAATAATGTACTGACTAGTAAAAATATGCAAAAATACAGCAAGGGGAAACCAGAACTGATTGTTTTTACTGATCACAACTGGAAAGAGAAGCCAAGAGAATAACCTGACTGCTGCAGTGCTATTACAGATGTGTAACCGAAGTTCCCAGAAAGTCTTAACACTTGTATCATACGTGGGCTCTGGGTTTGTTTGGGGTTTTTGGGGGTTGTTTTGGGGTTTTTTGGGTTTTTTTTTTTTTTTTTTTTTTTTTTTTTTTTTTTTTTTTGTTTTTTTTTTTTTTTGGGGTTTTTTTTTTTTTTTTTTTTGGCTTTTTTTGTGAAAAACAAGAGAAATCCCGCTGATAGGCATCATCAGTTGACTTGGTGTAGAGGTAAGAAGGTTGATCTGATCCTCCCAAAGTGCAGTAGCCTCCCATGAAGCAACTTCACAACCCAACTCAGCACATTTCTCTCATGTAAAGAACCAGAAACCAACACAGGCACAACACTAAAACTGAAAAAGCAGAAATGGTGACTTTGAGACAGTCACATTGAAAAAAAAGAGCCGGACACCAACTCTAGGAAGTTCTCAGAGCATCAAAAAGCTGCTAAAACCCTTCCTACCTCACCCACCACAATCTAAGGGCAGTCAATGGTTCCTGCCAGCAGAAATGCAGGTATAGCATAGGATATAAGTTAAGGCAACTAGCAAACATCAAAATGCAATCAGTGGAGATGGGGAACATACAAGGAGGCCAAACTCCCCTTCCCCTGGAGCAGCAGGAAACCTTGGTGCTTTTGTTGCATCAGGCTCTTGGTGCTCCTGCCTGCAGCAGGTACTCACCGAACGGGCCTGGGGACTCAGGTAGGGCTCAAAGTCATCATCATTCAACCCATCTTTCTGGTGTACAGAGCCGTTTTGCACTGAGAAGAGATGTCTAACGTTAGAAAAACCTATGCAATGAGCTCTCGTTATTATTAGCCTACAGTATTTAAAGCCAAACCCTAAAATATAACATACTTTTGCCAATTCTAACACACCACACTCAGCCCACAGCACACAGACACTTCCCCTCCGCACAGACACCACCTGCAAACTATCCCCAGCCCAGCAGCCAGGCCCGATCACAGGGTTTATTTCCCTCTCGGCAGGTTTTAGGAAGACCCTCCCTCTCCCGGCGGCGGGATACTCCTGCTCCCAGCCAGGCCCTCCCGGCCCCCCGGAATCTCACCTTTGTTGCCTTGGCCCTTGGGTCTCTGGCGCGACAGCGGCGACGCGGGGAGAGAAAGAGGGAGAGCGGTGAGTCAGAGAAACAGACTCGGCTCGCGTGGGAACACAGACCCGGCCCGGCAGGGTCGAGCCCTGTGGGGACAGGCCCGGCCCGGCCGCATCACAATGGAGCGCGGCCCTGCGACGGGAGAGGAGTGAGGCCGCAGCCCGGCCGGGGGTGCAAATCCCGTTAGGCCCAGAGCCGCGGCCTCGCCCAGCAGGGCCGTCCCGGTATCGGCGGGGGGACTCCTACCTGCTCCAGGAGGCTGCTAGCCGACATGGCTCCGCGGCAAGGCTGCAGGCGGGGTGGGGCGGGGCGGGAGGCGGCGGCGCTTTGTCCAGGCCCGGCGGGATCGGGGCCGCCCTGGCGGACTCGGGGCGGCCGCCGGCGGAGCGGGGCGGGGGGACGCTCTATCCCACCATCCTC
>VWZP01003341.1:30683-72946 GCA_013396995.1 Dicaeum eximium
CACGCGGCACCGCGCGCGCCCAGGCACAATGGCGGGAAATGGGCGGGGGATCGCAGTGCATGCCGGGACTGCGGAGGACCGGAGCCGAGGGTAGCAGCGCCCTCATTTGGCTGGAAGTGGGAGACCTCTTAAAGGGCCAGGAGGCCCCGCTGAGGTTTTAAGGCAAAAAATTGCAAATTCGGGGCCCGGCTGCGGGCTCAGCCCAACCTCATCCGCCGTGTCGCGCCGCGACATTTTAGCTCCCTCCGTACCCAGTCCAGCACTCCAAGATGAGGAGGACCCAGGGGACATGGCAGTCCTACGGGACCCCCACCCAGGTCAGGGGGACTACCTGGATACTGCGTTGGCGTAGAACGATCAGGGAGCCCAGATTCACCCCACTTCCCGGCCCAGAGACGCGAACAGCTCCAGCAGGGACCTGACAGGATCTGCTGTATGCCTGGATTGGGGAAGGGGGTCCCCAAAAGGTCTCCATTCCTCTTCAGTCAAGGACTTGAGGAAGCTAGAGGGGAATGGAGGGAAGGTGGCTGGATATGGAAGGAGGTGGATCCTCGATCCAAAACCACAGAATCCCAAACTGCTTTGGGTTGGAAGATACCTGAAAGCTCATGTTGTTCTACTCCCTGCCACGGGCAGGGACACCTTCCGCTATTCCAGGTTGCTCCAAGCCCTGTCCAACCTGGTCTTGGACACTTAGAGGGATCAAGAGCTTCTCTGGGCACCCTGTGCCAGAGCCACACCCTGTGCCAGAGCCTCCCCACCCTCACAGGGAAGAATTCTTTATCATAACTCCATCTAACCCTGCCCTCTGGCAGTGGGAAGCCATTCCCCCTTGTCCTGTCCCTCTAGGCCCTTGTCCAAAGTTCCTCTTCAGCTATCCTGGAGCACCTTCAGGCACTGGAAGGGGCTCTAAGGGTCTGCCCGGAACCTTCTCGTCTCCAGGCTGAGTGTGGGATCTGGGTCCCACAGCTGTTCCCATCTCCACCCCAAGCCAGGAAATAATTTTAGAGGCCAAGATCAGAGCAGCAACGACCACCCCTCACAAACTGGGGTTCAGGAATCCCTGCTCATCCCCTGCTGTCCCCAAGGTGACCGAGGCATCGTCTTTCACCTCTCCAATGAAAAAATCCATTGGAACTTAATTCCATTTTTCCTTTTAATGCAAAAAAATAGCCAAACATATCTTCCTGCCCTCCCCCCACCCTCCCTAGGTGTGTTTCCTTTGCTTAATGTTTCCAGCCAAGCAGCTCCCACCCTCCCAAACCCCCCTACCTTTAAAGCCACCTGGTGCTTTCCCCCTTCCATTTTCCCAGTGTGGCAAAGCCCAAATGGATCTCCAACCACCAAAAAAAAAAGAGGGAAAGAGGGAAAACAACGGGGTGCACAGTATTTCAGCAATGTGCCAGTTCTAACCCTGCCAAGAGATTATAGGAAGAAATAAGAAAAAAATAATACAAAAATAAAACCACCAAACAAGTAGCGACAAGCACGGAGCAGCCTCAGCACACAGTGTAAACAGAAGCTGTCCCAATCCAAAATCCGGCTCTCCTGGAAAGCAACAGCACAACATGCTTTGTACATCCCGAAAGGTCCCTGCGGTGCTGAGCAGCCAAAGGGGGAGGATCTGCGTCTGAGCTTGAGTTGCTATTTTTTGCCTTATACAAAAGGCTGAGGTGATCTCCAAGTCTTCAAGCGGTATTTGCAGCACCGAGCCTTGCCAGGCAGGGAAAGGGATGGGGGAAAAGTGCCATGGGAAGAGGAGGGATTGGGATACAGGGACCCTGAGAGAAGGTCCCAGGGCTCTGCAGCTGGGAAATCTGGACGAGGGAAGGGAGAGAGCAAACAAATACAAAAAAATAGAGATAGAAAAACAATTTGTGTGGAGGAGGAGAACATAGACAGTAAATTCATTGTACTGTTGGCCTCCCCAAAGCAAGAAAAATAATAAAAAATCCCATTTGAGGTGACAGTAAAGGGTCCGACAGAATTCCCTTTCCCTGGGGAAAATAAAAATACAAATGAGGTACCTGTTCCACCCCAAATTCGTCAGCCCTTCTCATAGCCATATCCACGCTCAAGTGTTAATGTCTCTCAAATAAAGTCTCCGGGTCAGGGCAGCCCTGGAGCAGAAGCACCGAGGTATGGCTAATTCCTCCTAGTTGGGTTGTCCAGCAGAGGTCCAGTCCCTCCTTGACCCTGCCACAGGTGGTATTATTCAGTGCTCCACGGAGATGGAGCCTTACCCATGTCTTACATGTTTCTCCAGCTTTGTTTTTAAAAAAAAACTTTACACACACACACACACACACACACACACATATATATATATATATATATATATATATATATATAAAAATACAGTACAATGAAAATATCCATGGTAATAAATGGGATGGCTGGAAAAGATGCTTAATAAAAAAGCCTGAAATAAAACGAATTCCCAACTCTTCCCCTAACTGATGCTTGCCTTCCCCACTAGTCTTCCAAGACCACAATCTCCACATTATGGACCTGGTGCTGATGGTCTTCCACATCTCCCACCACTTTCTCCTCAGTCCTCAGCTCTGTCTCCAGGATCACAGCTTTGCCCTCTGATTCGTCTGTGTCTGCCTCAGGATCTGGCGCTGGGTCGATCTCTATGATGGTCTGCCCATCGTCCGAGGTGCCTTCCACAGCTTGGATGGTGGAAGTGATGCCAGATTCCATGGCCACCAGTTCCACGGGGTTGACCACGGCCGCCACGTTGGCCAGGGCCCCACTGTCCTGCATGGCTGCTGAGCTCAACAGTGCCAGGCTGGAGGACGGGTGCAGGGTGATGGTGTCCGAGGAGCTGGTCTTGGAGGATGAAACCACAGTGGCATATCGGAAGAGCTGGGAGCCAGACGGCAAGGTATGAACAGTCACCGGGCTGGAGCCTTGGCTGAGGGTTGCCACTGGGATGTTGCCCACAGAGAACTGTTGCCCAACAGGCGTGATGGCGATGGGGGAGATGACAGTGAACTGAGGCTGCTGGATGGGGGTGGAGGGGCTGAGGATGGTGGCGGAGGCTGGGCGCTGCAGACGAGGTCTCTTTGGAGGCTTGGGAGCGCTCATGGGCATCAGAACCACATTCTGGATGGTTTGGGACTTGGCCTTCTGGTCCCTGGCAAGTTTCTTCTGCTCTTCCAGCTGCCGCTCCAGGTCTGCATAGGGAATGGTTGAGCAACATGTCACACCAGGGTAAGTAGGAGCTTCTGGGGCTCCAGAACCAACCATCACTCTCAGGTTTGTGACAGAAGGTCACCCAACCACCCAGTGAGCCTGATCTTGGCTTCTCCCTCGAGATCAAATGGCACTGAAGGAAAAGGGTAGGTTCTCCTGCCACCCACATAGACCTGGTCAACATTCCAGCTGCCAGTGCCTTGGTAAGATGCAGGTAACATTCCATACTTGTTGACTACTCCTACTGACAAAGAGATGGACATTTCTGCTCCCCACAAGCTAAACCCACCTGCACGGGAGAGTGGATAAACCCTCTCAGGCAGTTGGAATTGCTTCCCGAGCTTGGCTGGATCACTTCTCCAGGAGTCAAGCACCGGCACTGGGGACAGCTAGCAGGATGCCTGGGTCAATGAAACATCCCCCTCAACCCTTGTCAGTGGGAGCACTGGGAGCCAGAAATAGCACAGTGACCTCACTTATCCAGGGCAGTAGGGGACAAGGACATCTCAGATAACAACAGATCCTACACAATATGGTGAGCAGGGAGACACATCCAGTGAGCAGCTCTGGGGATCCCAGGTCAATCAGTGGCTTCAGCTCAAGGGAAGCTGAGCAGGACACCCAATAACACCACAAGACAAGTGGAAGCTCAGCACTCCACACTCAAAGAGGCTTATTAACTTGCGTACAGCACAACACTGTCCACAGCTCAGGTGACCATGGCACAGCATTGAGCTGGCAGGTCCTATTCCTAATCCTGAAGGAATTGGACTCATGCCCACAGCATCCCAAACTGCAGCAAAGGGCACAGATCTTGGGCTGTCCAACGTCCCAAGCAACTGCTCTCTGTGAGACTGGAGAGAGGAAATTCCACTCAAGCCCTAGGACAGAAAGGGATTGGGATGCACTGGTGTTAGGGCAGCCTGTACTGAACACTAAACCTAATTAATTGGGGAAAAGCAAAGTCATGTTCATTCCCAAGAGCAGCAGCAGGATGTGAACCCTTGTTAGGCACTTTACCTGCCAGTGTGTAAAGAAACTGTTCCTCTCCTTGCTCTGTCTGGTTTTTCCTGTTGTCCAGTACCTTCTTGACTGTGTCCATTAAGCCAAATGTATGGGCGACATTGTTCAGGACTGCAGCATCTCCAAGGAAAGGGCACAGGGATGTTAAGACTTGGGCACTCAAAAGATGCTCCTGTTACACTAAAAATTTTCAACTGCTTTTTAAAACTCTCTCTGTTCTTTTACAAGGGCTAACTAGAAAAAAGGAAACCAAACTCCCTCATCCTTCTGACATCCCATGACCAAATAATCTCATTCACATGATTAAGCAAATTGGACAGAGCTGTGTCACTCAAGCAGCTCCTAACTGCTGCAGGTGAAACAGTAATTTGCAATCACAGAGATAGAAACGAGCTCTCCACCTACAACTCATCACCCCATGCTCCTGACAGTGTCATTAACATGCCAAGCTCCACTGAAAGCTGTGCAAAATGTCTGTTATAATCCACTGACTTTAGTCACTCACAGTTCCCAAAAACTGACACCCACCAGACACAAAGACACGCCAGCCCAAAGCTAAATTAGAAAATTAAAAAAAATATATCCTGGGTAAAATGAAGTTTGTGGCTACATGGATGTTTTCTCAGGAAAAGCATCAACAAGAGGTGTTCACAGGGCATGTACTGAACCAGATTAGGGAGCCTGTTCTAAGTTAAAAATAACCCTAAAAAGGGGAGGGGGTTATTTTTAACCCAGATCATTTCCCTCATCTGGTTCATCCCCCAAAACAGCTTCTCTGGCACCAGTGAAAGCAGAATGAGAAGTGAGGGGGCAGGACCTGTTTAAGCCTGCAGTGTCACAAAGAAGTGTTTGAGTAACTCCAGTCCAAGTGACTCTGGGAAAGCTTCCATGAAGGCTGGGAGCTGTGGAGTCTGATGGTCCCAGCAAGCTGCCAGGGTCACTTTGCTCAGGGAACAGGATGGAATGGTGTGTCCTTGTGCTTTGAAGCAAAGGCACTTCACAGCTGGGCAGGCTGAGAACACAGACTATGCTCCCACAACCCAGCTAATGAGTGGGAACTCGCTCCCCATCCTGACTCACCAGCTTCACATGGTGGAATGGACCCTTAGCACTGTTTTTTTTTACCTGAAACTGCCCTTTTGAGGCTTCTTCCTCACAACCTACCTGTCATCTGGAAGGGAGACTGACCCAACCGCTGCTGCACACCTCTTAGGACTTCTTCTATTTCCTTTTGGATGTTGCACACCACCTCTTCCATCAGCCCCACATCAGCTATTCCTTTCCAGAACATCAGCGTGTCCTCTGGTACAAAAGAGGAGGAAAAGAAGTCAACATATATAAGCATTTGGCATTTTTCCCACAGGGCCACCTTAAATGTCTCAAGCAAGTGTATCTTTTCAAGGTGACTACCTTTACAAGGTAGTTTGGCTATTGGGGTGGACAGGACATGTGAAAAAAATAACCCATCCCAAACCAAGCAAAATGGACTCAGGCAGCAGATCAGGAACAGGTTTTTAAGCAAGTCCATGACTTCCAAGGCAACACTTCACATTTTTGCAAGGCGCAGAGCTTAAAATCATAATTTGAGGAAATTCTAGCTAAGCTTCCATACTGATACAACAAGGGGATGGAAGGCCAGAGAGACACAGAATAGAGTTTACAAACATGACTCTGCTCTTTGTTGGTTCCAGCCTGGCTCCAGGCTGGCAGATGTGTTTCACATCCTTGGAATAAAACAGAAAAGCTCCTCACTGTAACCAGTAACATCTGATCTGAGGGACCATCCATCAGCATGAGGCCAGAGCCAAAGTACTACAGTGGTGAGGAGCTCGATTGGCAGAAAGCCTGGATGCCCGGGTAATGCTGGAGATCCAAGGCGATGGGGACAGCTTTGTCATTGCCCAAACTTTACTCATTTTCAAGATTTAGTTTTCCAAAATTTAACGGGNGGAGAGGAGACTCGAGGAGAGGAGACTCGAGGAGAGGAGAGGAGAGGAGAGGAGAGGAGAGGCAACAAGCAGCCTGAGCTTACCTGAAATCTCATCTGTGTCCTTTTTCATCCCTTCCTCAGTGGCCATGGTGACAGCAGCTGTCAGAGCTGAGTTCCACTCGATCCCCTCTTCCATACTCTCCTCTGACAGCGCGATCTGGGTGATGCTCCCTGCCAGAAAGCCCCCATCAGCTCCCTCTGGCAGCCTGAATCCCTGCTTTGCTTCCCAACCCCTTAGCCGTCTCCAAGCTCTCTTTCACTCTTTGGGTCAGGTTTGTGCTTGGCTTCTGTCAACCAAACCAGTTAAAAGCAAGTATTGCTGCTTCTCATTGGAACTGTGACTGTTAAAAGCTCTGGAGCTGCTGGAGGGAAAACTATGTGCCTTGCACAGTGAAGTCTCGGCTCAAGGGAGCAGAAAGGGATCAGAATAAAGAAGGGAACAAATAAGGCTAAGCCCAGCCACCCTTCTCCCTTTGCATCATCCACAGGAAGCTCTGCACCCCTAATCTCTCACAAACTAGAGCTGGGGCCCCAGCTGGTTTATAGAAGGGAAATGGATCTGACACAATTCTAAGTTTCTCAAATTTAGAAGCAAATTTGGATAAAATTTGGGACTAAACCAATGTGCAGCCACTGTAAGTTTACTATGTTGCTTTCCAAGAGATTCTCCTTAGCCTGTGGACAACTTTGCCATGTCACCCACCCAGGGACTCAGAGATATCTAACCCATCCATCTTAACAACGCGGTACAGTTCGGAATAGTCTTGTCCCTTAACATTAGCAAAGAGATCAACATCTGCTCTAGAGCACAGGATCACTGAGAACTTGCAGCTGGAATCACAATCAAATCATGTCCAACCACCACATCCTGTTCATGGATGTTCTGAAGGAGGACTGCATTTCTAAATTCACTCCTGAGACCACCTTATGCCTTTATAACAGACTCCCAAATGGGAAATATATTGGAAAATGCTGTGTAAGCTCTCACAGGTGTTTGCTCCCATGATGATCCCAGAATAAGGATCTCTGCAAGGCTCTCAATCTTTCTCCTGGCTATGAAGGCTGCCTCTCTGGAAAGCAGCTCCTTGATGCCAGGTGTTTTCCAGCCTTCCCAGTCCTGCAGAGCAGAGCTCCCTGACAGATGCTGCCAAGACTTCTCCAAACAGACATGAGAAACATTTTCCTTCCCAGAAACCAGAGCCATCTCCTGGTGGGACTGCCCTGATGTGCCTGAGAAGAAGGTGTCAGGTGTGTGTAGGAGGCAGAGGAGCATCAGAGGGAAGTTCCCATGGCATTGGTAACATGTTTCCTACCATCAGCTGAGGTTGGAGTCTGCACCACGCTCTGCTGCCCTGGCACTGGTGCTCTGGCACTGCTGATCAGGAGATCAAACTTGGTGCTTCGACAGGTGTTGGTGCAAACTTTGTCATGTTGGTAGAAGTCAATCTGCCCTGAATCCATCATCTTCCTGTACAGGGAGTAGGGATAGAATCAGGCTCAGCTAAAATCTCAGCCTAGAGACAAAAGGGAGTATTCCACCTGGAAATGCTATGGCTATGGGAAGGAAAGAGAAAGGGAAATCCCAGGGCCACTCTGCACCCAAAAAATCTCCTGCAAGGCTTTCAAATGGCAAACACAAGAGACCCACAGCTTCACACACAGGGCTTGAGTCCTGTTCCACCCCAGGTTCCCCAGGCATCCCCACTTCTGTCCAGGGTGAGGGATCCTGACCCTCACATCATGGAGCCAGGATCTCGCCATGCTGCTGGCCAGGTACTGCGGGCCTCCAAGAGGCCTCCTGGGGACTGCAAGGCAGACAAAATGCCTGCTGGGGGTCCTGCAGCTGCAGGGGTGGAGCCCTGAAGCTGGACAGGGGTCAAATACCTTAGCATGATTCCTCCAAGGCGAATGGCTCTCTTCCAGTCCTTCAGGGTAGACTTCCCAGCCAGGTGAACAAAGTGCTTTGGGCTAATCAGTTGGTCATTGAACTGGCAACAAGACAAGCAAAAGCTCAGCAAACAGGGTAATATCACTTGGGAGGATTGGGACATCCGACACAGCTCATCTGAGCCACCACTTCCACCCAGAGAGAGGAGCTGCTTCTCAGATCCCTCCCAGATTTTATCCCCTGGGCACAGCAATGCTCACAGCTCCAGGAATCATGTCTGTAGGGATGACCTGCCAACCATAGGCATTCACAGCCCTAACCAAGAACAGCCCTGAAGACTTTATATGAACAAATAATCTCCTATGAACATGTATGGTCATTCTGAAGATCATTAGAGGAGGTTTCTATTATATCCAATGGCCCAGCAGCATCCAGCTGACACAGGTATTCCCTTGAGCATCTGTTCTGCCCTGCTCCAGTGACTTGAGTAGTTCCTGCTGAGGGGCAGGAGCACAAGGGGCTTGGCTGTCACACTGCCATGCTCTCAGGTGGGAAAAGGTAATACCAAGATTTCCCTTCTCAGTGCAACCTTGGAAGGAAGGAAGGTTTGAAAGACTTGCCAAGGAAGGTACAGGAGTGGAGTACCAGGACACTGAGGAAAAGGGAAGAGGCAAAGCTCTGCCAGATCTCAACACATATCTCCTGCCTGCCTCCTCCTTCAGTCCTTCCTCAAGGGCCAATACCACTGAAATACGAAGTGGGTGATATCCTTCCCTCCTTAATCCACTCTTTCCACGCTTCTCCCCATCAAAAAACAACTTTAGCACCAGCAATCCAAGGACTCAGTTAGGATGAAACACAAAAACTAAGGAATTCCTGTGGAGGCCAACCAGCACACCTGAAGAGCAGACAAGGAATCCACTGGGAGTTTCTCCTTTACCTTCACACACTTGACATTAATTCCTGGACAGACAAACTTCTTCCAGAGAAGGATGGCTTTGCTTTCTCCACAAGTGATGGGATAGGCGATCTCGATTTCCTCACTCGTTTCAAGGGTGCTGGGGTCTGAGGGAGGAATGGCTCAAAATGAAACTTTCTACCCAAGAGGCTCCAATCCCACAGGTGGGAGCTGGAAGCTCACAGGTTGTGAGACCTGCACTTGGGAAATCAAAAAAAAGGGCAGATCCCAGTTGAGGATCAGTCCTCTCTTTGTCTTCTCAGAGTTAGTTCAGATTAACTCTAACAGCAACTGGCATTGCTTTTTGGTGTAACAATGCTCCAAATGAAGCTCATCTATAAGGAAACACGAAATCAGAAATCCAATGCATCTGTAAGAGGGGAGGTGTCAATGAGAACAATCACACTGGCAACAAAATGGTTTAAAATTTGAAGCACAGATATCTCTCAGATTCTTGCAGCTCTGGTATCTCTTTAGCAACAACATCAGATAGTTACTGATTATATATTCTCTTCATGTGCAGAGTTTCTGCTAATCCTGCCAAAAGACCCATACCCACACAGGAAGCAAAACTCTAGTCAAAATCTACTGACAGCATCTACTGACAGCATTTGGTGACAGAAGCCTTTTTCCACACACTGCTCAGGATAGCAGAGAGCACTTGAAGCCAACCTGCTTGGCTCTTATGAATATCCAATCCAAACCATGGGACGGTTGGTTCAGCAAAGACCCCACAACCAGAGCCTGATGCTTCAGACACCACATCCTCATCACTATCATTCCTGCTGCCAGTGTCTGCACACCAGGACTAGGGTGACATCCCGGCTCCCCTGGACCCCATGGGAGCCCTTACCATTCATTGCAGGAGAGCCAGGATCTCACTTCCAGGACTTTGAGACCAAGCAGTAACAGCAGACTCTTACTCCAGAGTATGCCCAGCCCCTTTACCCACATCCATGCCTGGGAATCAGCATCTGCAGGGGCAGAGCCAGAAGGAAGCCCAGAGAACTGGAGACACCAGCCCTGCACAGGAGGGGATTCATCCACGCCAAGTGGGAACTCACCAATCCCTTCTTCCAGCTTGTGGATGGTGTGGGTTTCCACGGCCACCACAGCGGCACTGGCCTCGGAGCCCTCTTGGTAAATCCTGTGGTGAAAGTGGCCATCCATAAACAAACTGTATAAATCATGGGAAATTAGGATTCACAGCACAGGGTTAAAAATTTCAGTAAATTTCATTTTGCCTATTCTCAAGGGACATTAATTTTGTCTGATACAGTTTCAATCACCAGGAATTTTTTGGTGAACACTTATAAAACAAAACACTAGTAATCCCAAGGGCTGACAGACGCAGAGGCATTCCCAGTGCTGTCATCCCACCTTCCACTCTGCCAGCGCCACTGAGGCAGCTCTGCAGGCTTCCCTGTGCCTTTTCCTCTGCTTTTGGTCACCCTCAATAACAAGAAGCAGAGCCCAGTGTCCCAGGATTTCCCTTCTAGCCCTGTGTGACACTGCAACACAGATGATGACAAAGGGAAGTCACTGTCAGGCCCACAGCCACCCAGCCCTGCAAATATTATCAAACTAGAGCCAGTTTTTTTTTTCCATCCTGGTTGATCCAGAGTGAAGACAAAGCCACTCTCTGCAGCAGCTGCCAGGGAGCTACAAAATTCCCTCCACATACCAGCCCCACTTTATTTTAGAAGAGGATTCTTTTAGGGGAGAGCTGGCACATGAAGGTCTGAACACACAGACCACTGCATCCAGCAGCTGCAGTGTGGCAAAAACCAACCCTGGGACTGGAGAATGAAGAGAGAGACTGAGACAGCACTGCTTCCATGATCCAGGAACACTGCACCAACATAGCCTTGCAGGACAATTTCAGCCCTCGGAGGCCCCATGACACACACAAAAGATTTAATCTGTTGTATTTTCTCTCTCCCCTGCGTGGCACAAAACTGACGCAGACCTGGAAAACACAGTGACGCTCTGTCCCTGCACCACGAAAACCCACAGGGCTCCCCCAGGCCCACCTCGCACCTCCCAGGTAGTACCCTCCTACTCACCCTTGCTGCACCGGCTGGAGCTGCAAGATCACTTGGGTTTTGGTATCCTCCGGGTTCTCCCCTTCATTCCCGTCACTTGGTACAACCACCACATCACCCACAGGGACGCTCACCTCGGCATTCGCCATCTCTCACATGAACCCGGCAAGGTTTTCTTCACCCTGTTAATTACGAGAGCTGGGAACAGATCCCAGAGGCAGATCCCCCCAGTGTCATCCCACTCATAACTTCCCAAGCCAGAAGCTCTCTCCAGCTCTGAACCCCCCAACCTGGCACCAAGGAACAAACCTACATGGGTGGGTTTTGGCAAGAGTGTGTTTCCAACACAGAGCTTCTCCCGCTGGCCCTGGCCAGCAGTGCTTCCAGCCACCCCTGGCATGCTCTGGTCCACCCCTGGCATGCGCTGATCCCTCACTACCACAAACATGCCTATGGATGATTCTTCCCAGTACAAGCTTGTGTCAAGGTGTGGCGGTACCACAGGAGGACCTGACAGGAGAAGCTGCACTCCCAGGGGATGTGCCTATGGTTGTGCACGAGACACAGAGGTGGTTTTGTTATAGTGTGGGGCTGGAGGCCATCCCTGCAAGCCTGGGGTCTACAAGCTGCTGGGAAAGCCAGTCTGAGAATCGTGGAATGGTTCGGGTGAGAAGGAACCTGAAAGCTCATCTCGTCCCACCCCATTCCACTCGACCAGGTTGCTCCAAGCCACATCCAGCCTGGCCTTGGACACTTCCAAGGATCCAGGGCCAGCCAGCTTCTCTGGGCAACCTATGCCAGGGCCTCACTACCCTGACAGGGAATGATTTCTCCTCAGTATCCCATCTAAATCTCAGAGATCTCAGGTCAGGACCTCCTGGCGGGTGATGGGGGTTTCGGTATCCCCTGCTTGGGTACACCAGGACAAACCTGGGGAGCCGCCGACACAGGGGCCACGCGCCCACCCGGCTCCAGCCATGTGATTCCCGCGGGTCCCCGCACCTCATCCCGCTCCGGGAGACAGACAGACCCACCCGGGACCCCTCGAGAGACGGCGGGACTTCGCCAGAATATCTGGCACGGGGGTGTCAATACGACACGGACAAATCGCGGCGGCGATCACGCCGAGGCCTTAAGTGAGAAGGGGGAGAGCTACAGAGGAGCCCCCCGGCCCCTGCAGGGTCTCGGGGCTGCGCTTCGGGCGTCACCACCTCCCCCACGCGAGGGTCGAGAGGTCACCGAAAGGGGACCCGCGGGGCCACCCCGCGGCGCGCACGGCCGCCAAGGGGCGTGGTCTGCCCGGGGGAGGAGGCGTGGCCTCGCCCCCCCTCCCCACGGCGCTNCGCCAGCACTTCCGGCCGCCGCCTGCCTTAAAGGGGCCGACCGGTGAAGCACGCGGCGCTGTGCTGCTCCCTGGTGGTCGCCGGCAGTACCGCCTTCACGGCGTCACCCGCCAGCCCGGGCCACGAGTTGCCGGCAGGGGTGTTACGGCGGGGGTCGCTTCCCCCTGGTCACAGCAGCGAGTCGTGGAACGCGCTACCGGGCATCTCCCGCCCCGCCCCAAGTCAGCCCCGGCGGGACCACCGGGACCTCCCGCGGCCAGCCCGCCGAATACCCGCACTGCCCCAGCCGTGCGGGCCGGTCGACTGACAACGAGGCAGACCAATGGTGGCGTGGGGTCAGGCGGCGACAGCCAATGGGCGCGGCAGAGCGGAGGGGGGCGGGGCCGGAGCGACAGCGCTGCGGAGTCGCGGCGGGGCCGGGGCGGCAGTGGGAGGAGGATGCGGGCAGGCGGCGGGGTGGCCCCGAGGGTGCTGGCTCTGGCGCTGCTCTGCCGCTGCCTCCTGCTGGGTCCTCTGGGGCTGCGCTCGGCCGGCGCACAGGACGGTGAGTGCTGATTGCGGAGCACCGGCGGCGGGAAATCTCACACCGGGACGCGGTACCGGGAGCCCCCCTCCCACCGGTACCGCCGGAGCTTCCTCTTTGCTAGCCTCTGATGGGACCGGAACTTGGTGCGGGATGGGGACTGGGAAGGGGGACCGGACGGGCTCGCCTCTGCCCCGGGACGGTCCGGGACGGGCTCTTCGCTGTGTCTGGACCGGGATCGAACCATAATGGGCTCCCGAGAACGGTTCCCCGCTGTTCACAGACCGGCACAGGGTCGTCGCGGTGCGCCTGCCCCGGTTCCTTTCCGTAACGGGATCTGTGCCATCCCTTCGTCCTGGTACTGCTCCGGGACGGGGTCTCTACTATCCCTCTGCTCCGGTACCGGACGGGACGAGCTTTGGCGCTGTCCCCACCACCCCCGTATCACGCCGGTCCCGCAGCTGCCCATTTTCCCCGCAGCCCCCCTAGCTCTCTCTGTCCCTGCCCCCGGTGGCGACTAACCCGGGGATCCCGAGAGTCCCGCGTTCGGCTCCATCCCGCCTGCGGGACTTTCCCGGGACAGCCCGAATCCACGGGTTAAGAGGATGGCTGGAGTTTACATGCAGAGCCGGGCAGTGAGCTCCATCCCGGGAATGCCGCTCCTGGGGGGATTTGTAGCCGCGGGGTTCAGGACGACCCCGAGAAAATGTTCACCCACACGTGATCCCAAAGTTCGTGTTTCCCGGTGTCACTCGTCCCCAACGCATCCAAGAATGAGGAAACAACGACGGGTCATCCAAAGCCTTATTCTTCCCGAGGGGAAACTGAGGCACGGGGACAGGCTGGGATCACTGGATGCAGAATCCCGCTACGTTCCCTAAGTGTGATTTGGGGCACATCATGCAACGGGGTTTCCATTGGATCAGAAATCCACCGGTGGACACGGGGGGGCTTTCCCGGGGCCGGCAGCATGACAGAGGCAGGAGTGTGCCGGGCTGTTATCAGAGCATCTCCCTGTTGTGTCTTCCTTGCATCCTGTGAGAAAACAAATAAATCCCTGGCAGGAATAATCCCAGTGGGGCCCAGCTGTGAGCACTGTGAGTTTTCCTCACCCACAGGAAATCCAGTTTTCACATTTTTTGGGAGGGGAGTAAAGTTTCCATGGCTGGGGGCAAGTCCCCTGTGGCTCTGTCTTGGCTTTTCCTGGCCCCTCGGTACCATCTTTGGAGCCAAATTCCCAGGAATGCCTGTAGCTCTCAGTTTATCTCTGGCATTCCCTCCCGGCACGTGCTGGTCACACTCAGGATGTTTTTAACAAAGGTTTCCTTTCCTTGGATAGGTTTTTCCCAGAATGGGTCCCCACAGCTCCTCTGCACCACCAGTATGGATATGGAGCTGGGAGGATCCATCCAAGACCCCCCAGTTGGGCTCACGTGTCCAGCTGTCCTGGCCATAGAGGATTTTCCATGCAGATCCCACTCACTTCGACTTTCTGTGCTAAAAAATCCCCATAAGTACCCCAAATTTCTCTTGCCCAGCAGAGCACCCCTTCTGGGAGCTATTGTCCTGGCAGCCCTGGGATCCCCATTGCTCCCCCAGCCCCCACTCTTGGAGAGCTTGATCCTTCCTAGTGCTTCTCTTCAGCAGACACTACCCAGAAAGGGGTAAAGTTGATGATTTTTCCCAGTCCCACAGGATAAAAGTCCCCCCAGTTTGGATGCCAGCCCTTCCCACAGGCTGGGGAGGAGGGGGCTCTGTGGAGGGGCTGGCATCTTTCACCTCCAGCCCCTCCTTTTTTATCCCTGCAGGATTTTCCCTTGCTGGTGCTTTGTGTCGTCTCCCAGCGACAGCGAGGGGAGCCAAGGCTGGGCAAATCTATGCCCACCATCTCTTTTCTTTCTGACTGTGCCAGGATGATGCTTGGCAGGAGCAACAGCTTTTGGGGGATGTGAGAAGGAGGTGATTGAGCACCGGACCCCTACAAATACCTAGCTCACACAGTGGGGCTGAGTGGTGCTTCCCCCCTTTCCTTGCAACCCAATCGTGCCCAGAAATTCTGGCAGGTCTCAACACCGGGTGCTTTCAGCTTATTTCCAGGATATTCCCTTAGGCCCAGAGGCAGTGAGCCCAGAGAAAAAGCCCCTTTTGTGGTGAGTCTGGCATCACTCTAGGAAGGAGGCAATGAGGATGCAGCTGCCCAAGGTTATCCTCAAGGTCAAGGCTGCAGTCAGGGGGTCCTGGGGGCTGCCCAGTGCTGTACAGCCCCATGGAGTGGGGATATTGTCTCCTTGAATCCTTTTATATCCCCCCCAAATTGGGGTTCTCCTGGACTGGAGGATGTAGAGGAGCTGCAAGTAGAGGGCTATGCTGGGTGGCTGTGGGGGAAACTACTGCAGCTTCATCCCTGGATCCCCCTGTGGAACACTACTCAGTGCCAGGAGCATCCAGAAAAGCCACCAGAAAATGATGCTTTGGATGAGGAAAACATTTGAAGAGGCTTCAGGTGCCCAGGGGTTGTTCTGGGGCCCTCATCAAGGGGGGAAACTGAGGCAGGGAACAGCCTGTCTGAGTGCTCTCCCCGGTGTCTCTGCAGGAAATGGCTGTGGCCACACACTGCTGACACCCCACAGTGGCACCCTGAGCTCCAAGAACTACCCGGGCACATATCCCAACCACACCATGTGTTGCTGGCGGCTCCAAGCACCCCCAGGCACCTCCCTACTCCTGGCATTTGGGGACGTGGATCTGGAGCCCTCAGAGCACTGTGCCCACAGCTCCTTGCTGCTCGCGGACCCCCAGACCGGCACTGCCTATGGTAAGGGGGGTCCTGGGGGAACTGAGGCAGGAGTGATATAATGTTGTGAATAGGGAGAATATAAGGAAAATCTGGGGTTTTAGCTGATTTCATCATGGGGATGGAGAATATCTAAGGAGGGGGGGTAACCAAGTGGGCAGTATCTAAGGAGGAGTGTATTCGAGGAGGGAGTATCCAAGGAGGGGAATATCAGAGGATGAAAGGTACCCAGTGTCTGATGAGTGAGTTATCCAAAGATGAGAAATATCCAAGGATGTGGATACCTGAGGAGTGGGGGTACCCAAATAGAGGGAATGATATCCAAGGAAGAGGATATTGAAGGAGGGTAATATTGGTGAATGGGGATATCTGAGGAGGTGGGTACCCAAGGAGATTAATATTGCCAAGCGTGGGGGTGAACTGCCCAGCTGGGACTAGATGTAGCCACTGAATAATTAATTTGTTGGCCCAGAGGCTGCCCAAATGCTTCCAGGATTTTGCCAGACAGATTTAATGGTCTTGGAGGGATTTGGCAGCACTGGAAACATGACAAGTGCTGAGGAAAACATCTTGGGGGGTGAGGGGAAGCATCAAGTGATGGGGTGGGATGGAGGAGCAGCCCTGGTGAGGGGCAGGGGCTGGACAGGAGATGCGATGGGAAATGCGGAATGGAAAGGAACTGGCTTGGATCCATGGGACTGGGAATTTTCCCTGTTGTTCAGGGCTTTCACCCTTTCTGGGCTGGTCCTCAGAGGGATGACAGCACGCAAGGTCCCTGGTCCCCATCCCCTCTGCTGTGGCCTCAGGGTCATAATTGTCCCCAAAGCTAAGAGACATCCTGGCCCCAGGCTGAGACAGCAATGTGGGAAAGGGGGGGGACTCCCAAATGATGCTCTTGGGGGGCTGGGGGAGGTGGCCGTGCACCCGCAGCCCCTTTGGGTGCCACCAGGGCCATGCCAGCATGACACAGAGCTTGGGTTCCATTCCCTCTCCCGCGGCTGACGCTGAGACGACTTCTTGAGAAGTCCCAGATGTTTTTCGGGAAGCGGCTGGAGCCTGCGGAGGCTGTGGGCTCCTTCCCTCTGACTCAGAGCCAGTGTCTGGCCCCTGGCCTGATTCTGCTGGGACAGAGTGGCAGAGTCCCTGTGGGGGTGGCAGCCTCTGGGGCTCAGCTGAGGAGTCCTCAGCTCCCAGGATATCATCATACAGATCCATACAGAGGTGGCACCACTGACCCAGGGCAGCACTGGCATCTGGCAACCAGTGAAAGGGAAATCTGCATGTGGTTCACCTGCATATCGTGCAGACCTCAGTTCTGTCACATATGTGACATCTCTGCATGCACATATGTCCCACGTCCCCTAGGATCGACCCCCTGGTTCAATATTACACAGGCAGGATGAGGGTGTGGGTCAGGGTAAGGAAACTGAGGCGCAGGGGGAGGTGTCACCAGCAGCCTCAGGAGAACACAGGGACGCAGTTCCCCGTCCCCAGGACAACGATGGCATTTGCTCAAAACATCTCTGGGTGCCCAGAGGCCCCCGTGATGGGCATGATACAGAGCGGAGCGATATGAGGGACAGGGGGTGATGGCAGTCCAGGGATTGGGGCCACCTTCTGTCCCCAGCTGGGACCAGAGATGTCCCTAAGGAATCTGCCTGCTTGCTAAGCTGGATTGCTTGCTTAATCAGGGAGATAGAATTGCAAATTAATGTGGATTAAATGGGGGGAGGGGGCAGTTTAGGAGGCAGCTTCAGCAGCACCTATGAAAGGGGACATGGGGAGGAGACAAGGACACAGCTCCTATTTTGGAGTGCTGGGGGCTGATGCTGTGTGTACCAGTCTCTGCAGTGGGGGATGTGGTGGCAGGTGCCCAATGAGGGCAATGGGGCCACCCTGGGGCTGGGACCAGCCTGGGCATGGGACCACCCTGTCATGAGGTTGCTATGGCCTGGGAGCACCCTGGCTGTGGGACCATCCTAGAACATGGGACCATCCTCAGGATGGGGCCATGGGGCCACGCTGCATAGGACTACCCTTCAGCACCCTGGTGCTGGGACTACCTTGGGAATGGGCCACCCTGGATGTGGAACAACTTTGGGACCGCCCTGAGCAGAGCCCAAATGCCTGAGCCCCCCTGGCCCTGGCAAGGGCCAAGCCGAGGGAGGTGAAGTCCTGGGGTCTGGGTGTTGAAGCATGTCCACAGGGACCCCAAACCCTCTCCTTGGTACCATCCCTGCTGGCAGGGCCCTACTGCAGGAACTCTGTCCCTTCTGCTCCACTCCTGGTGACAAACTCCAGCACTGTGACCGTCCTTTTCAACAGCACCAGCCACCGCTCGGGACGAGGCCTCCTTGTGTCCTATGCCACCTCACAGCACCCAGGTATGGGGGGCAGCATCCCCTGGGATGCAGAGACACCCCTGGGATGTGTCCTGACCCATGCAGGAATGTGAAGGGAGCTCCTTGCTGACCACAGGATGAGTTCCCGTTGCCCTGAGCTCCCGAACATCCATGTTTTCCCTGGCTGAGGGCAAACATGGGGGACCCCCAGGCCATACAGCCAGCTGGGACCCCTTCAAGAATCCTGAATCCCCAAGTCAGGTGGCACACTAATATCAGGCAGAGCCAGAGACAGCATAGATTGTGCCATGGGGCCAATGGCTGCAGGGACCAAGGGGCCATCCTTCCCTTCCTCTTCCCCTGCCTCTCCAGACATGGGGGCATGAAGAGCAGAACCCAAATGAGGAGCTGGACTCAGTTGGGAACGGGAATGGAGTGCCCTGGGGCAGAAGTGGGTGTGTGCTGTGGGGCAGGTGGGGTTCCCTCACCCTGGGGTGTCCCTGCCTTGCAGACCTGGTCTCCTGCCTGGTTCGAGGCACCCACTACACCCAGGAGCACATCAGGTGAGTGGTCGGGGGTGGGGAATGGTCCCATTTTGGTGTCCCCTGCCGCAGGGGTCCTCATCAGCCCTGGTTTCATTCCCATCCCTCTCCTGAAGTACACCAGTGGGATAGGGAGCATAACAGGTATGAAGAGGGGGTTTGGATGGGAGGGAGCCATGACCCACCTCTTACCATGTGTTTCAGTGTGTACTGCCCTGCGGGCTGCAAGGACATCCATGGGGACATCTGGGGCAACCCGAGCCAGGGCTACCGGGACGTAAGTGTAGGCACCATGGTGCACCTGCCGGGGGTGGTCCCAACAGCATGTGTGTCCACTGCTTGTCACCCCCAGCAACCCAGAGGTGATGAGTGTGGCCTTGGGGTGCCCCATGGGGTGCTCGGGCCTGCCATGGGGGGCTGCCCTTACTCCCCACTCCCTGCAGACATCGGTGCTGTGCAAGGCAGCTGTGCATGCTGGGGTGATTGCGGATGAGCTGGGCGGGCAGGTCACCCTGTCTCGGGAGAAGGGGATCACGCTCTATGAGTCAGCCTTTGCCAACGGGCTCCGCTCCAAAAGGTGGGTGAGGAGTGGCTGGGGCTGCACCCCACATGGAGCTGCAGGACTCACCTGTGCTGACACTGGGAAACTGCCACCCTTCAGTTTCAGAGACCCCAGTGTTTGTTCACCCCATCTGATGCTTCCCTTGCTTTCTTCCACACAGGGGATCTCTCTCCGAGAAGCGACTCCTATTCCACAAAGGTTTTTTTTTTTTCCCATTTCCCCTGAAATTGAGGCATGATTTTAGCTGTCAGACCTGCTGCCACCCACATGTGCCTGGGTGGAGTTTCCAGGGTCCCAGTGTGCTTTCTCCTGTCCCCAGTCTGTGATGATGTGCTGGAGATAGTCGCCTTCAATGCCTCGTCCTGGTGGCATGAGGTGGACATACTGGGCCAGGACCGAGCCTGGGTGGCCAAACAGGCAGCACTTAGCACCACCGGCCACTCCTGGGCAGCTGAGCCCAGCGCTGAGGCTGCCTGGCTGGAGCTGGACCTGGGCACCCGAAAGAATGTCACAGGTGAGTGTTGGCCATCAGAGGGGGACGACAGCTGCCTGTGTCCCCATGCCACCTGACCACTGTCATCCCGCTGTGCCAGCTTCACTGATCCCCACAAAACTGCCCAGGGTAGTTGCACCTCCATAACTCCCAGGATGCACTGGAGTTCATTGTGCCATGGTTTTACTAGTGCAAACTGGGATGCAGAGCACACCATCCCCTCCGGCTGCTCCTGTCCTCCTTTTGTCCCTTTGGCCCCGTCATCTGCAGCCATTTCTGGGACAAACAATATTATGCTACTGCATAGCATAAATTAATATTATGCTATTGCATCTGGTGCCAGTGAGCGTCTTTTGTCCAGCCCAAGCCTGCCAAAAGCAGGGGCTCTGTGTGCCAGCAGCTGGCAACTGCAGCGAGGAAAAGAGGGATGCTGTCCAGCCAGAGGCTGGAGGAGGGAGGAATGCAGGGCTGGCAGCTGGGGCTGGAGGTTATCAGTTCATGGGGGCAGACCAGAGCATCCCACTCTGGAATCTGCCACCCAAACCCCCTCCTAGGGTCAGAAGGATCCCTCTCTGCCAGGTGACATGTCCTGTCCTCCTAGTCCTTTCCCAGCTGGGTCACGAGTATCCCAGAGATGGGGGTTATTCCAGCTGGGAGTAGAGGGGTAGAGGGCGGTCCTTCCCCAGCACCACAACCCCTGACTGACAGCGGCGAACCCCCTCCTGCATTCACTCACAGGCATTATCACAAAGGGCTCCTCTGAGCAGCACAACTACTACGTGACGTCCTACCATGTCTACTCTAGCCGTGATGGGAAGAATTGGAGACCCTACAGAGGCAGCAGTGGCCGGGACAAGGTGGGCATGGGGAGAATATCACAGGCCTGAGAGCCCCTGCCCATGGATATTTGGCCATTGGTGCCTCTTCACCCTCTCTGGTAGGTGTTTGAAGGAAATGCTGACAGCCAGGGGGAGGTCTCTAACGCCTTTATCCCCCCTATCATCGCCCGCTACATCCGTGTCACGCCGCAGAGCTGGCACCAGCGCATGGCCCTGAAGGTGGCCCTGGTGGGCTGCCAGCTGGCACGGGTCCGTGCACCCCGTCCTTACGGTGAGACCCTCCACAGGAGCTCACACCCCTGTGTCTGAAACATCCTCCTGGGGCCTTCGCCTCCCTGTGCACCCTGTGATGGTCCCTGCTCTGCCCTGTAGTGCCCAGTGTCCCCAAGGAGGTCCTTGAACCCACCAGCTGCCCAGCCAGCCACACCCCCATCCCTGGCATTGCCCTGGACCTGGAGAAGGCAGGTAGGTGCCATGGGGGGCTGTCTTTGGAGTGCAGCATTGTCTTTTGGTGTTCCAGGTGCCACTGGGCCTTCATCCCCCTGTGGGAACACATTGATTTTCCTCCTCTAGTGGCCCCAGGTGGGCTCCTGGCACTCATGGGTGCAAAGGGGTGGGATGGGGGCCCAGGGGGCTGACACTGCCCTCCCTCCCCAGGCTCCACACTGCTGCTGGTGATGCTGCTTATTGGCGGCTTTGTGCTCCTCTGCTCCTGCCTCCTGCTCCTGGCTTTCCTCTGCCACAGGAAGAGGTTGGTCCTGTCTTGTCCCCTGCTTTACCTTGGGGGAATCTGCATCACCTCCTCAAATTGCAGCAGCTTCATCTAGCTGCTCACCGGGTCCCAAGGGATGCAGCCCCTAATGCAATGGGTGTGAGGAGATAGGTGGCAGTGGGCACGGGGTAGCTGGGACCTCTTAGCCCATCTTGCTTCTCCCCTTGGCAGGAAGTCAGCAGTGGACCTGAACTGTGGGATGACAAAAGGTAAAAGGGTCCACAGCTCCTCCCCAAAATCGGGGGTCTGTGTGTAATGGGGTGCAGCTGGTTTAACTGGTGCTGCTGCCAAGCTTGGACTTGTCCCATCCCCCAAGAGCACCTGCAGATGCAGGTGACAGTCTGTGACTGAGGATTTCCTCTCCCTGCCCAGGGTACCCCAAGTTGGAGTCGAGCCAGGTCTGCTTCCTGCAGCACCTGCCAGCCCCCAGCCTGGCCTCCTTCTCCATGGCCCCCACACCAGGGGACATCAGCCGGACCCATTCGCCAGGTAACAGGGACATCAGGGCAGGGACTGGTCCCTCAGCCCAGAGCTGGAGCCGAATCTTTCCAATTGCACCTCCTTCCACATTCTGGTCTGACCCCTCCTGCATCGTGGTCGTGTGCATCAGGGAGGCCCTGATAAATTAGACATGCCCATTTAATTATTATAATTAATTATTATAATTTATTGTAATAACACCACACATTATTTAGTAGTAGTAGTAGTAGTCCACCTCAGTTACAGCTGTTGGCACTGGGGGGTAGCTGGTGACACCACAAGAGTGGTGTAGCAGAGGAATGTGGGGTCTCCATGGGTGGGTGCCCTGCCCTGGCTGGGTTTTGGCAGTTTTCCTATCCCTGGAAGTCCAAACATGCTCAGTTTTTCAACCCACCCCATCCACCTCTGCCACAGCACCATGACTTTCTTGATATGGCAGCCTCCCTGTTTCAGAGTACGCTGAGCCAGACCTGGCGCAGATGAGCCCCAGCAGCCAGACAGGTCCCTCCATCTTCAAGCCACTCCCAGAAGAGGGCTACACTCTGCCGCTGGTCCTGAGCCACTATGACGTCCCAGGAAAGCACCATGAGTACGCGGAGCCGCTGCCACCAGAGCCGGAGTATGCCATGCCATTCAGTGAGCCAGAGCCCGCTGGGATGCGCTGCAGCACTTGCAGCATCGCAGGACCTGCCGGATGCTCCCCGGTGCAGTACCAGACCCCTGCCCTGCGGCCCGGGGAGCTGCCAGCTGGGGTGGAGCGGACTGGCAGCCTCTATTCTGAGGAGTCCCGAGGGTGGCCTAGGCACTGTCCCCTTGCACACGTGTACCATGAAGCCTTGTGAGGAGGGGAGCACAGCAGCATGATATCGGCTGGGGGGGAAGGTGTGTAAATGAAGAGCTTCTCTGCTCTGGCAGGGGGCTTTCTGAAAGTAATCCTATGTAAATACATGTTTTATATATAGAACCGCAGATGTGTCCTGTGCTGCACCGTTCCGTTCCCGCTCCCCCTTTTTCGTGGGGTCATACCCATACACCGAATCGAGACTGCCTCACGCCCCTCGGGGCTCGATCTTTCTATTTTTCACCGATGGCGGGGTGCCGGAATTGGCGGTTACCGGCAGCCCTTTCTCACAAAAATTGTGCTTCCGAAATCTCTTGATGTCGATTCCGCGAGGGTGGCGTGGTGCCCCCTCGTGCCACGCACGGCAGAAGCCCTTTTTAAATGAAAGTTACAGCGCCACCCAAAATGGGAAAGCGCCGGTGTACCGCTAGGTCAGAGCGACGGAGACCGCAGATAACCAAACATGATGTTTGGTGCGTCTATTCTTTTATCCTTCCTCATCCCGCCCCTCATTTCTCATCGCCATTTCTCTGGTTTTCCTCAAAAAAGTGCCGTTCTCCCCGCATTTTAGCCAGCCAGGAGTATGCAAATCGCGCGGGGCATGCTGGGCACACCTCTTCCCTGAGGCAGCGCGGGGAGGAGGAGAGCTTTTGGCGGGAGCGCCATGACGCGCAGGCGCGCGCAGGCGGACTCGGTCCTGATTGGCGGTGATGCGCGCGCGCGCAGGGGACTCGCTCCCCATTGGCGGGAGCGACGGCCGGAAGCGGAAGCGCGGCCGGGTGTCGGCGGGCGGCGGAGGGAGTGCGGCGGTGGCGGCGGGGCTTCCAAGTGCCCGTGGGTCATGGGGAGGTACGGGGGGCTCGAGAGGGCTGCGCGGAGCACCTAGAGATTCCACACCGGCTGTTGCGAATCCGGGAAGGAGCACAAGAGTGAGCGCCGAGTCGGTCCCGGTGGCGGTCGGTGACCTTCGCTCTGCCCCGCGACTCCCGGCGGGGACGTTCTGCACTGGGAGGGGGATTCGTTCCCATCCCGGCGGTCTCCGTGAGGCTGATGAGCGGTTTAAGCTGGGGATGTTCAGCCTGGAGAAGAGAAATCTCCGGGGAGACTCTTAGAGCCCCTTCCAGTGCCTGAAGGCGCTCCAGGATAGCTGAAGAGGAACTTTGGACAAGGGCCTGGAGGGACAGGACAAGGGGGAATGGCTTCCCACTGCCAGAGGGCAGGGTTAGATGGGATACTACGAAGGAATTCCTCCCTGTGGGGGTGGTGGGGCTCTGACAGAGGTTGCCTAGAGAGGCTGCGGTTGCTTCATCCTTGAAGTGCCCAAGGCCAGCTTTGACGGGGCTTGTAACCACCAGGGACGGTGGAAGCTGTCCCTGACCATGGCAGGGGATGGAATGAGATGAGGTTAAAGTTTCTTCCCACCCGAACCATTCTGAGTTTCTATGATTGTATTTAGATAATTGGTGAAAATCACTATGGTTAATGGAAGTGGGAGCCCCCGAGCACTCCAGTGAATGTGCTGTTTGTCATTAACATGGATTTTAGTTATGGCTCTAATGCTGTGCTGTCCCTGAGCTGAACAAGTCGTGGTGCTAATTGCAGCACCCAAACCTCCTCCTGCCCTGGAGGGAGCTGCTGCTATGAGGATCTGAGCTTACCTTCACATCAGCAGGTACCAGAATGGTCTGTTTCCTGGCAGAAAAAGGGAGTTTGGCCATATTCTTCTTCAGAATCCTGTGGGATGCTTGTCCTCTGCAGCAGCAACTGTATGATCTTTTCTGACAGCGCACTCTGTGGCACTGTAGTGAGGACGATTTGTGAAACTGTTTCCTTTAACCATCTTACATAGAATGGATGATAGAAAAAATATCTGGGGTTTCGGTAGGAATGAGAGTTATGTGGAAGAGGAGGATGCTAGAGTAGGTAACGCTGACTGGTGACATTCTGGGAAGGGTGTGGGCTATGGCTTCTCCACTCACTGGGCTCACTGCAGTTGCTGATGTAATTAAAGATCTAGACATTCAGATAGCTGTAAGTAAATGGGGCTGGCATGTGGGATTTACCCTGTGAATCTGCTCCTCCCATGAGTTTTGTGTTTAGGGACCTTAGTGGCATGTGAAAGGTGCTGTAAGATCTGAGAATAAACCAACAAAACGACTTTGTGCTGCTAAAGTGCTTTTGCCCAAGGATTTTGGAGCTTTGCGTCTGAGGATTTTGGTGCTTCCTTCCCTGTATAGAGGGTAGGAATTACTGCTTTGTGGATCTGTGAAGTGAGGCGTGGGGTGAACAGCCTGAGATCAACCCCAGCTAAAACCAAGACTGAAGCTCCTTCTCGATCTTGTGCTGGACTCCTCAGCCAGAAGTGCCAGCTGATTTTCTATTGTTAATTCAATTAAAATGGAGCTGGAAACTTGCTGAGGGCACTGCAGAAGGGTGTCAGGGACATAAATTCCCCACAAAGGGCTCCATGTCTGTAGGTGCATGAGTGTGCATTGGAGTGAAGCACTAAAGCTTCTAAATTCTCTCATGTATTTTTCTCATGTGGGTCTTGATATTAATTAATCCAAACTAACCAGGCTTGCTTTGATGAAGGGAAATGTCTGTAGATCAGGGAGCAGACATTGTGTGTGAATGTCCTGTAAAGCTGATTAAACAAACTCTTCTTTTCTTGTGAGTTCAGCCTCAGCTTCTCAGCCATCTCTGGCCCCACCACAAGAGGCTTTGCCATCAAACCATTCCTTAAACTTTCTTTCCCTGTGACAGACTCATCAATGCTGCCCACGCTGGTTGTGATAGTGGAAGGTGCAGGGTTTGGATGAATTTCCTGTCGTGGAGCAGTGAAGACAGAGCAAAACTTCATTGAGCCTGGGGCTTAGAGCAGAAACAGAGGAGATGCCAGTCAGTGTTCACCCCATGACCAACAACTTGAGTAATTTCAGCACCTGGAGGATCTGTGTAACCACACAATCCACTTGCAGTTCACCATTGGGAGCTCCATAAATCCCACTCCATTTCCTGTGGCTGTCAGTTGCACAGTGTAGGAGGAACAAGGGGCAAGTGTGGCCACACATGTGTTCCTCCCCCTCTGAGCACCATATTGTCCTCTCAGAACCCAAAAGGAACCGACGCTGTCAATCCCACATGGAGGGGTCACTGCAGGCCAGGCTGTGAGTGTGATGCTTCCAAAAGCAAGACCATCCTGTGGAGACCCAGGGAGGCTAGGTCCTGCTTTCTCTCCAGGACTCTGGATTGTGGGGATGAGAGATTCCATGCTGCTGCAGCAGGAACGAGCCATATCCTGCAGTTAAATCTGTTCTGAGTGGTCTGTTCTTTGTGGGAAATGGGTTCAGGAAGGCTGTTCAGGGGTGGATGTGGAGGGGTTTAGCTCAAGGGATGAATGGGTCAGTGGGTCAGTGCTGCTTCACCAGCGTGCAGTCACTGTGATGCTGGAAAACTTAACTTCCTGTACACCAGGAAAGGTTTTCTCTGATACTAAGCATCACTTCTCCCGTCTGCTGTGAGCAGAGATTCCTGATCTATAAACTGTAGGCCCTGTCAGAACACTGCAGTTTTCTCTGGACAAAGACCTGTTCACCCTGCTGAATTCTTTCTATTTGCTACCATGGCTTTCCTCTCCCTTTCCAGTTGATTGGTTTGGATCCCCACAACCCCAAGAAGAAGCAGGACCTAGACAAGCTTTATGATCTAAAAGCTAAAGCCCAACAGATTATGAACCAGTTTGGCCCTTCTGCCTTGATCAACCTCTCCAACTTCTCCTCGATCAAGCCGGAACCAGCCAGCACCCCCCCCCAGAGCTCCATGGCCAACAGCACCACTGTGGCAAAGATGCCAGGAACGCCCAGCGGAGGAGGGCGGCTCAGTCCTGAAAGCAACCAGGTAATTCCACCCCCGACTTTGGGACAACAAGGATAATGCTTGGGAATCACAAGCATCATAGACCCGCCTGTGGCTTCATTTGCCTTCTTTAAATCACCAGCAGAAATACAATGTTTATTAAAGTATCAGTTACTGAGTGAGCAAAACTTCTCACAGAGTTCTTCTCTCCCAGGTGCTTCCTGGCTGGGTGGGGTTTGGATGCTGTAGGTGTAGAGGTTTTTCCAGTCTTAGGAGAATGTATATTGGGGTGTGACGGGGGAAGTTATTTTTAAATGGGGTTTAGATGGGAAAAATACAGGGAGAAATGAGTGATGAGGTGCAGGTTGCCCAGAGAAGCTGTGGCTGCCTCATCCCTGACAGGGTCCAAGGCCAGGTCGGATGGGGCTTGGAGCAGCCTGGGATAATGGAAGGTGTCCCTGCTCCTCCCCATGGCAGGGGGTGGAATGGGATAAGCTTTAAGGTCTCTTCCAACCCAACCTGGCATGGAGCCTTTGATGTGCATAAAACAAACTGCTGCCCAGGGAATGCCCCGGCATTGCCCCCTGATGGCTTTGCTGGCACCCGGACTCTTAGGAGGTGCGCTAAACCCCAGCACGAAACAGCCACAGCAGTGAAGGAACGAGGAAAGGCAGGAATTTCCCATCTGTGTCTGGTTGACCCAACCAGGCTGACAACTTCATCCATACCTTTTAAGACTCTCAGCATGCTGTTGTTCAGCCTAGTGTGGTTTCTGCTCCTGCCACGTCTAACAGCCCTGGAATAACCCCGCACTCCAACAACTCTGTTTTCTACATGAAGCACTAAAGTTGATAAGTGCTAGAGCCATGGAAATGCTTCTCTTGTGCCCTGAGCACAACTTTAGTCTCTGCTATGCTGATTGCACTTGCTGTCTGCTTAATACTTGTAGTTTTGCCTTTCCACTCCTTGCCAGCAGCATTTTAGTGCTGGAAACGTTTATCCTGGCTGCTGCTAAGTTGCTGTCCAGAGCAGCCACTGGTGCTTGAAAATGACTCCTTAACACCTGATATTTCTTATCTCTGCCATTCCTGAGCTGATAGACTGTGTCAACAGTGTGACTCGGCCCTGGAGGCATGGGAGAGGAGGTGGTTGTGGTTGTGGTTGTGTCTGTGCTCCATGGGCAGCTTCTTTGCTGGAGCAGGGCAGTAAATCATTCTTCTCCTCCCACATGCTCAGGTTTTAACCAAGAAGAAATTGCAGGACCTGGTGCGTGAGGTGGATCCGAATGAGCAGCTGGATGAAGATGTGGAAGAAGTAGGTTCCAACCTGTGGAAGGGACTGCAGAAAGAGTTAATTTGGGATTTGTCACAGATCAATGGCCCTTTGTCCAAGGAGGTTCATTTAACACTTGTTCTCCCACGCAGCCTTCAGCCATCCCTGGTTTTTTGCATCCCAGTCCCAAAAAGCTTTTAAAACAGCAATTGCAGCACACACCTATGAAATCCACTCCTTAGAGTGGAATTTTGGACACCACAATATTAAAAAGATCTAAAGCTATTAGAGGGTGCCCAACAGAGACGCTGAAGATGGGGAAGGATCAGGAGGGACCACAAGAGGAGCGGCTAAGAGCACTTGGTGTGTTCAGCTGGAGCAGAGGAGATTGAGGGCAGAGGTTGTAGCTCCAATCTCTGCTCCTTGTGACAAGGACAGGAGCCAGGGAATGGCTGGAGATCAGGGAAGGGTTCTTCCCCCCAGAGGGTGCTGGGCACTGACCAGGCTCCCCAGGCAATGCCAGCTCCCCAGGCAGCCAGACTCAAGGAGCATTTGGACAACACTCTCAGGCACAGGATGGGGATTGCTGGGGTGTCCTATGCAGGGAAAGGAGCTGGCCTGGATGATCCTTGCAGGTTCTTCCCAATTCAGGACATTCTGTAGTTCTAAATACCAGCTTCTGAGGGCTTGTTTTCATCTTCCCACATAATTTCAACTGCTCAGTGCTGACGGGACTGGTTGTTGCCCTTGTTCTACCATAGATGCTGCTACAGATTGCCGATGACTTCATTGAGAGCGTGGTGACAGCCGCCTGCCAGCTTGCACGGCACCGCAAGTCCAACACTCTGGAAGTGAAAGATGTCCAGTTGCACCTCGGTGAGTGACTTTTATCTGTTTTTTTCCCTTCTACCCCCAGCTCTCAGCTCCTCCTGGAGTCAGGGCACAGCTGCGGTGCTGTAGTGGAAGCCTGTGAGTAGATAATGCATCCCTGCCCATGACAAGGGGTTGGAACTGGATGAGCTTTAATGTCTCTTCCAACTGAAACCATTCTGTGACAATTCCAGAGCGCCAGTGGAACATGTGGATTCCGGGCTTTGGTTCTGAAGAAATCAGGCCCTACAAAAAAGCCTGCACTACAGAAGCTCACAAACAGGTAAGGAGCCCTCACAATACCAAGAATTACATAGAAGGCTGATACGGGGATGGTGGTTATGGCCTCCTGGCACTGTGAATTTGTGGCCTCTTCCAAGTTGTTCAGACCAGAAATAACCTCCAGAGTCTTCTGACCTGTTTGTACAGAGGGTTGAGGTTGCTGTGTCTCCTCAGCTGTGTTGGCTTTGCCCAAAAAGAAGCTGCAGCTCTTGGTGCTGAGGGGCTTGGGAGGGTTAAAACCAACTGGGAGCTGCACACAGGCACTTCTCAGCTGCCTCTGGCAACTTCGATGTCGCTAGACATTTTATAAGTTTCTTAGGTGTAAACTTACTGAGTTTTTTCTCCCATGAGAAAGCTCTTTTTCTCTGCAGATTTCAAATCTTTGTGTGTGTGTGTTTCAAAGACAAAATGCATTCCTTTGCCCTGTCTCCTGATATGGGAGATGTGGTTTTCTTTTCTCAACCTATAATATAAAAAATTGCTATCTCTCTGACTTTGTAAGTGTTTACTAACATTCTAACACTTTTTGATATGGAGCTGGAAAAAGCAAAATACTAACTCTGTACCTGAGCAGAAATAACCCAAATCTTTCTGAACAATAAAGTAATTTTAATAAATAATATAAGCCTTCTAATATTAAGTCAAAGAATCTTGATTCACCCCGACGGGACTCCAACAGTAACAACTAGTGACCCCTGAGATGTGAAGCAACACTCCATCTCTGTGCAAAGGGACTGAAAACATCCTTAATTTTGCTTTAAAACTGCATTGGACCATTGTTTCTTAAGCCATGGTCAGAGCCTAGAAGGAGCTGCCCTGCAGTGGCTCACGAGTGATGCTGCAGCTCCCACTGGGCAGAGATGGGGGCCTTGGGATGGGCTTTGATTCCACTGCCCCAGGGTGCCAAGTGGAGCAGCACAGACACTTCCTTCTCCTCTGATTTCCTCCTGGGACCCCATTAAAATTCAAACAGACCTGAAAGACCTGTGTGGAAACAAGTCAGGCAGCATCCTGGGAGCACCTGGGATGCCTTGTTCCTGCTGTGGGTGGTTGTGCAGTCACCTGCTCTGAGCCACTGAGCTTCCCATGGTTTTCTCTCTTTTGTTTCAGAGAATGGCACTGATCCGCAAAACTACCAAGAAATAGCCCCTGGGCACAGCCGGAACCACCACCAGTGCAGTTTGGGATACCTGCCTCTCCATTGAAGCCTGCACAATGTCACCTGTGGGATATTTTTTTAATGCTTTACAGAGAAGCATCTATTTTTATTAATGGTGCAGCAATATCTTGACTTGATGAGGAGACCTGCCAAAAACATTCTATGCCCTGTTCCTCGTTCCTCCTCAGAGTGCAACATATCTCAAACAGAGACTTTTATTTGTGACTTGAAAGTGGTTTATCGTATAAGTGATTATCCAAGGGACAGAGCATTTGATCTTGTGTGGGACAGTATTAGAAGCATCTGTAGAGGTTTTTGTTTCCTCCTTCCTGCCCCTACCTGCTCCAGTACTTTGTAATGTCAGTGTTTATATAAATACTTGCATTTGTTTTACATGAATAAAGAAATTATTCTAAACTGCTGGCACAGGCTTGTGCTCTTCAGGCAGCATTGCACAAGGATGGTGGGGGGGAGGGGGTCCCTGTCACCTTGGCTTTTTGTGTGGTGCTGTTCTGTGGGAGGTCTCCTGAGAGTTTACAGGGAGCAGAATCGTGGAATATCCTAAGCTGGAAAAGATCCCCAAGGATTATTGAGTCCAGCTCCTGGCCCTGCCCAGGACACCTCACCAATCCCACCCTATGCCTGAGAGCATTGTCCAGTGCTCTCTGGAGCTGTGGCAGCCTTGGGGCCGTGCCTATTCTCTGAGGAGCCTGGTCATGGAGCCTCACCCAAGCACCCTGTGGGGGAAGAACTGTTTCCTAATATGCAATCTATCCCTCCCCTGATACAGCTTCAGCTGTTCCCTCAGCTCCTGTCACAGGGAGCAGAGATCGGAGGTGTCCCTTGGGAGGAGCTGCAGATGCTGGTGAGTCTCCCCTGTTTCCTCCAAGATGAACAAACCAAGTGCCCTCAGCTGCTCTTCCAGAGGTTTCCTCCCTTCTAGACCATGAGGATTTGACCAGTCCCTCATCTACCGGTCAGGATAGCCACGTCACTTCCCACCTGACCTCCGACCCAAAGTGAGTCCCTTCCCCATTGCTGGGATATTTGGACTGTTGGGAGGGGGATGTTGTGACAGGCAGGAAGCCCTGATTCTGTCTGTGCCTGGACATTGAAAAGGCCACATGTCCCTGCCTGTTGCTGCTGCTCTGCTCAGACCTCAGGGAAGCCATGGGGGCTGTTGTGGGGATGAAGCAGTAGACAGCACTGCAAACCCCTGCACAACAGGGAGGCTCTTGCAGTCCTAGGCAGAGCTGGGCTCATCCTCCTTGTCCAGCTCTCTGGAGACTCCCAATACCTGCAGGGGAAACCAGGGTGGGTGAGGTGATTCCATGACCATCCCAGGTTCACTCCTCATGTCACTGTGCCTGGGGAGCTCCTTTCCGCAGCCTTGTAGAGAGGGTTTTTTTGCAAATTATATTGTATGAAGATTAATCTAAAAGGGAAAGTGGGCATTCCCTCAGAATGGTATGTGGTTATTTTTGCTTTGGACTCAGCTAGGCATGTACTCAGCCAGAGTGCCAGATACATCATCTGAGTTCCATGATAAATTTGTCACTTTTAATTCTATTTGGAAAGACTTAAAGAATTTAGGGTTTTATGATTGGGATCTCAGTCAGTACAAGAGAGAATAGAGGAAGGGGTGGCATTGACCTCTGCAGGCCTGTGGAGTTCCACCTGGGGACTTCATCCTCTCTCCCAGGAAAACACAGGCAGGCAGAAGGTGACCAGAGATGTTTAATGCAGCCATGTCACCCCTGCCTTCGCCTGGCTGCTCCATATCCATTTACCCTCCTGAGCCTAGCATGTCTCTGCCTTGCCAGTGTCCCCAGCTCTAACATAAGCATCTTTTCCACTTCTCCTCCTTCTCCACTGCCTGAGCCTTGGGCAGCACTGACAGCGGGATGCTGCTTTTCACCCCGTCCCACGCCTCGGTGGCCACCAACCTCCCCGTCTGCAGTGCTTGGTAAATGGCCACCGTCAGCATCTGGAAGGCCTGGACCACATTGGAAGCATCTTTGGCTGAGGTTTCTACATACTGGACACCCAGTGAGGCCGCCAACTTCTCTGCCTCCCTCTGGCCCACCCGGCGCTGCCCAGCCAGGTCACTCTTGTGCCCCACCAGCAGGAAGACCATGCGGAAGGGCTGGATTGTGTCAGTCACCTCTCGGTGCCATCGCCGGATGCTCTCAAAGGACGCACGGTTGGTGATGTCAAAGAGCAGCATTCCCCCAGCCGAGTTGCGGTAGTAGGAGCGAGTCACGGACCTGGGGTGACAAGAGCAGGGGAGTGAGTGGCCCCCGGGGCTCCCTGTGGCACCTCTGGCAGCATGTTCCCTGCCTGCAGAGCGGCCCTGGCTAGGACTTGCTCCTGCAAGCAGTACCTTTTGTTTAAAGCACCTTGCGAGGAATGAGAATCAGCCTTCTGCTGTGTCAACAAGAGCTCCAAGGGCAGCTCTGTCCTTGCTCAGCCACCAAAGCTCATTTGTCTCCTGCAGCCACAGCTCCCAAGTGCCCCTGTGTCTGTAGCTATGTCCCAAGGGCTCCACCATCCCTGCTGTCATGGTCCTAGAACTCTTCTGCCTCTGCTGCCATGTCCCCAGTACTTTCCAATCTCAGCTGCAACAGTCCTGGAACTTTCCGATTCCTGCAAACCCAGATCTGCCACTCTCCCATCGCCTGCAGCCACATCTCCCACGCTTTCCTGTCCCCAGGAGCTGCCTGGCTGGTGGAGACAGCCTCACAGTGATGTGTGAAGGCTCCTAGCAGCTGATCTGAGGAAGATGTTTTACCCAGCACCCAGCCTCTCTGCAGCTGGAGTGGCAGGGGGGGTTCTTGGGGGAGTACTGTACCCCCTTTAGAGCTGGAGCAGGGGCTTACGAGGTAGTCCCAAGAGCTCCTTTCCCTTGGCTTTGGCTTTTGGCATGGTGATTCCTCACTCAAAGGGATAAGTGGGAACACAGTCACATCAAGGACCTCCCTGGGCTTGGAATCACAACACTTCACCCTAAATCTCGAGGGGGACACCCATCTCCACCACCCATCTCCACCACCCCTCCCCACCCCAAGGACCCACCTGAACCTCTCCTGCCCGGCTGTGTCCCAGAACTGCAGCTTCACTCGCAGCCCCGGCTCCAGCTCCACAAATTGGACGTAGAAGTCCACCCCCACCGTCTGGTTGACAGCATCCAGGAAAACACCCTCAGTGTAGCACCGGAGGAGTGAGGATTTCCCCACTGTCGAGTCCCCCAGCATGATCACCCGGAACTGGTACTGCCACCGTGCCTCCATCAGTGCGTCTGATGGCTGCCAGGACCTGCCACCCCTGCACCAGGAGCGTGTTCAGGCAGGCAGGGCGCTCCTCCACCCAGGAGGCGTTCCCAGTACCATCGGTGCTGCATGGCCCCTTTGAAGCCCCTTTGTACCCTTTATTTTGGCTCCATCCAGCTGGAAGCACTCAGGGGTGCCTGCTCCCATTTTCCCATGGACAGGACACTCTGAAAAGTGTCACAGACAAGGGGATCTGTTCCCCTCCCAGCGAAGCCCCTGAAAGCAGAGGGTCCCCCGTGCCATGGAGTACTGTGCCTCTGCCTGGGATGCAGTGCTTGGCACAGCCTTTGTTTAGTGTGGAAAAGCCTTGGGTTTATTAAAAACACTCCTACAGCAGAGTACTATTTTTTCAGAGCCCCCAAATTAAGGATTGAAATAAACCCAAGCCCAGGTGGGAGACTCAACCCCATAATCACCCAAGAGCTGCAAGTGCTGGGTGGAGAGAGAAGCATCCCTACGATTTGGGGTCCCACATCCCCCTGTCCCCATCAGCACTGGCAGCACTCCCACGGCTCCCTCCCTGCCAGGGGCTGGTGGCGACTCTGGTTGGGGATGATGCCATCACATCTCTCGTGTGGGGCAAGGATGCCCCGGCCTAGTGCCTGCTGGATACCCCCAGCCAGTGTCTGGAAGGCCAACTCCATGTTGAGGTTGCTGAAGGCCGAGGTCTCCACGAAGGCCATGCCCAGGGTGGCAGCAAGATGTTCAACTTCCTCTGCTGACACAGCTCGCTTAGCCACCAGGTCACACTTGTGTCCCACCAGGACAAAGGCAGGCGGCCAGTCCCCCGCCGCCTCATGATACCACTCGGGAATGTGCTCAAAAGACGCCCAGTTGGTGAGGTCGAACACCAGCAGCACCCCCACCGCACTCTGGTAGAAGGACCTGGTGATGGATCTGGGCATACCCAGCAGGGTTTCAAAGGATACTGGGAAGCTCTGACAAACAATACTAAGATGGGGCTTGGGAGATTTTTGGGTGACAGGCTGGACCTTGGGAATGGGAAAGGGAGACCTGTCTTGGCCATATACATTGCCATTTTCTGTTCAGCATCCCTTTCTCCAGACTGGGGGGCTCCAGAGAAAAACCTGTGAAGTTTTCAGGGACTTGGTGGTATCGTTATCCCCCCAACAGTCCTGGGTGCAGTGGGGATGGGACAGCAGTAGACAGAAATAGGGCACCCCCAGGGCCAACCCTGGGGTCCCCAAAAGGTTCCCAGGGATGGGGAAGGCCTGGGAAGAACCCAGTTCCAGCCGCAGCACTTTGCTCTTCAGCCCTTCATGCCCCATTTGAGCCTCTCTCACAGTCCCAGGTGCTCCTGGCTCCAGCCTGATGCAATCAGGAAAGAAACAACCCAGCCCACGGCAAGGAGTACCCTGCCCTGCTCCCTTGGCTGCTCCCCTAAACAGCTTCAGTGCCACTGCAAGCTCAGCACAAGGTGTCACTGGCCCTAAAGCATCACCATCCCAGTGAGCCATTGCTGCCTGTCTCTGCAAACCCAGCTGGGGATTTACAAACACCCCAGGGTGGGAGGATGACTCTGTGGGGTCCTGGGGTCCACATACCCACCTCACCTGAACCGCTCCTGGCCAGCTGTGTCCCAGAGCTGCAGCTTGGCCTTGCCAGTGGCATCAGGATAGTCCGGCTGTAGAACTCAAAGCCGACAGTGGGGCTAGGGGTGGCTGCCCCACCAGGAACCCCACCCAGCCTGTCAGCGAAGCAGCGCAGCAGCGAGGACTTGCCCATGGCCCATCCCCCAGCGCGATGACACGGAAATGGAAGCGTCCCTCGGAGTCGTGATCCTGGGGGGATCACTGTCTCCATGGCTGAGCTGACCAGATCCTGACCCACTGCATTCCTGCTGTGCTAGCAGGGACACAGGACAGGTCTCCACCCTTGTCCCCACCCCACCTGGGGACAGGGATAACTCTGGCCCTGCAGTACCTGGGCAGACAAACAAACTGTCCGAGGGAGGGAGCAGCTGCCAGCTCCGTCCTCATCCTTCCCAGTAACACTGAGGAAAGTAAGAGGTTTAAGTCTTCTTCCCAGGTGTACACTCAAAAAAGGGTTCGGAGCTGCTGCATAGTTCTTTTAACCACTTAGGAAAATAATTGAATTAAGTTATTTGCCTAATTCCCATTTTTAAAACTATTTTTTTCCATTTACTTGCTTCCCAACCATCAAACTCCAAAACACAAACCCTAGCAACAGCCCAACATTTCAAACTTTAGCAGCAACACAGGTTCAGTGCTAATAATTTCCTTGCTACATACTGACATTTAGTCATCATTTGCTGTCCCCAGGATGTTAGTGTTGCCAATTGCCAGCTCTGTCTCTGCTGCCTGGCTTTGGTGACAACAGGGACAGCCAGGCAGTGAATGCACTCACTGCCTGTTCCCCAGAAGCCAAACATCCTAGGAGAGCTGGGAGATGCTCGACAGGGAAGGTGCTCTCAAGACCTGCAGGTAGGAGACCAGAGAGGTCAGAGGCACCAGCTCAGTATTCCAGGACAAAGTAGTCTTGGCAGCCAAGTTACTTCACGTTCAGGGACTTTGCCACAGCCCACCCATCCAGGGGCATGAGTAAGAGTGGCTCCAACTCAAAGGCTGTGGCTCCCCACTGAAGAGTGTCGTTTCGAGACAGGTCTTACGAGCTCTCAGCGATCTCTTCATACCTGATAGCCCAGCTACCCGGACGGCTGAAAATTAGGATGGCTCTTGTGGTGGTGTTTGAAACAGAAAATGGTTTAATAAGAAACAAAATAACAAACTCTTTACAGATAAAAGCCGTGCCAGGGCAAGAGATGCTTGCTCCTGCTAAGCACCCCACAAAAGCGATCAAATCTTTTGTTCTGTCCTTTTTCTACCCAATGGCCAGGCGGGACCTCTTGGCTCAGGTCCAGTTGGACAGCCCCAAGTTTGAGGTGAAGTCTAAAGGGTCCTTTGAGGTGTCCCTAGTACCGAATTAGAAGTTTCTGGAGTTTTTGCCTTTCTTAGCAAAGAGTACCTGGAAATTCTATTGTGATTTGGACACCCTGTCAACAGGAGGCACACTGCTACACCCCACAACCCATTTTTCTCCATGGAGAGGAACAGGTAACCAGAATGACCAAGGCTCCAGCTGAGGATGTTGTAACATCCCAAGGTTTCAGGAGCTGCTCTAGCACCTCCATGAAGGCCCAGGTGTTTTTGCATTCCAAGGACCCCTGCCGAGGGCTGTTGGGGACCCCCCACTGGCCAGTGCTGCAGCAAGTACAGGAACTCCCCTTCATGTACTGGTGAACTCCCACTGGAAAGGGATGCTCAGGCTCCGTGGTTTAGAGCCAGCCCAGCCTCACCCCATCCCAATGCAACTTAAAACATGGGAGACACCACAAGGATTTGAAGTAATTGCATTTATTGAAACTTGTATCACACACAGAGAATATTCCAAGCTGGAAGGGATCCACAGGGATCACTGAGTCCAGCTCTTAAGTGAATGGCCCGTACAGGGATCAAACCCACAACCGTGGCATTACTGGCTCCCTGCTCTAACAAGTATTTTATATCCAGACCCCCTCCTGAGAAAACTCCATGAACAGACTGTTCTTCCATGTGGAGCATCTGAACGGGAGCTTTAGCAACACCTGGAGCCAAGCCAATTCCATCTCCCTTCACTGGAGGTGAGTGGAGCCCAGAAGTGGTTGATCCAACTTGGTGGAGCTCATAGCTCGGGAAGGAGCCAGGATCTGGCTCTGCAGAGCTCCCGCTTCTGGAGAAAGCTGGGAAAGAACAGTCTGGCTATGCAGCACCAAGTCCCTCAGGGATGGCTCACCATCTGCTTAGACCTGAAAAAAGGGATAAAAAAGAATCTAGCATTCCATCCACATTCCAGAACTCCTGCATGTCCTCTCCCCACCCTGGGGTTTTGGCTAGCTCATGCCTGGCCTCAGCCCCATATCCGCAGGACTCATCCAACAGTCTCCACACTCAGGAATCATCATGGACCAGGCTGCACTGCCACTGATCTCACCCACACCCTGCACCACAGATCACAACTCTGGCCAATTAAAAGACTCTGAAACGAGGTTGATTATTCCCACCTGCACAATCCACATGAAAAACTGGCCATGTCCACTACAGTCAGCTTTAACTGTCCCCTGTCCTCCAGACCCCACTCCAGATCATGCAATCCCAGAACAGTTTGGGTTAGAAGGCACCTTAAAAGCTCACCCTGTTCCACACGGTACCACGGGCAGGACACCTTCCACAAGACCAGGATGGCCTAAGCGCCATCCAACCTGGCCATGGACACTTTGGGGATGGGGCAGTCACAGCTCCTCTGGGCAACCAGGGCCTCCTCACCCTCATAGCCAAGAATTTCCTCCCAGTATCCAGTTTAAACTTACTACCCATCCCAACACCGGGAGTTCCCCAGAGGACACTCACATGCTTCATACTGCAGCTTTCCCACAACTGAGGTCCTATGGGAAGCAAGGTGAAGCTCTTGGGACAGGGCTCACAGGTTCTTACCCTTTTCCACAGAGTTACTGCTGAAAAAACAGAGCCAGAGGTTTAGTGCCTGAGGCCAACGGATCACTGTAAATCCATGGCTCAGATACTCCTGACAAATCCCAGCCCTCCAATCCCCATGGCACCTCTGCCCCCTGTACCCAACATTTACCCCTTCTGACCGGGAGTTTCCTTCCCAACCAGAATTCCCAAAACAGTGAGGCCGGCACAGCCTGTCTTCCTAGTGGCCCCTCTCAGCACAGGACACACCCGCAGAGAGCCCAAGACCAGCATGAATTTTACTCTTCCTCCTTTTTCGACCACAAGATCGGTATTCAGATCTGATGGGAAAGGGATTTGGAGGGATGGGCTGTGGAGATCCAACAAGGGTACTACCTTCTCACCTAGGTTTATCAATCAGATGGGCGAGCTCTGGAACACCCAGGACCCCTGGAAGACATCACAACATACCCCTAATATCAGCAGTGGGCTGTAGACTCTTGTGGACACACCGTTGACTCATTCCACCCTGGAACCATGAGCAAGGAACAGCCCATTTCCCAGAAATGTATTGGAGGGGTGAGTGACAGTCACGGGCAGAAGAGGCCCAGCAGTCAAAGACCTTCCTATTGCTCTGGCATGTTGTTGGAGACCTGCAGCTACTGCGTGGAGCCACAGCTCTTGGTGAACATGCAGGTAAACACGGAGTTCATCTGGTCAAGTCTGTGACAGAGTGACTGACTGACTTTGGGACCAGGGCTGATTCCCTCTGCCTCTAGCAAGCCCCAGAGAGAGGAATTGCTCTTATCTCACCCGTACATGATCTGGATGGAGCAAGAACTAAGGGAGTTTGCAGGGCCCAGCCCCAAGGACAAGCCCTGAGGAGGATGCATAGCCTTGGAACAGCACGTGGTGGCACTGCCCAATAGCAGCGGGGCAGAAAATGCTGCTGGTTCCTACTCTGGCCCACGGAGGCCACAAAATCAACCAAATTCTCAGCCCAACAGAGGACTCCAGAACCTGTATCACCCATCTTACCTACCCAAAGCTGTGGCCGTCACCAGCCATCCCATGCCCCGGGATCACCTTCTCTGCCAGGATGCTGCTGGGGAAGAAGACAATCTCGAGTTTGAAGTAAATTACAAGAGAAGTAAGTTAAAACAACTACAGAAAGACGAGATATACCCCCTTCCCCCACCATCCATTAATTTGGACCCCGGGGCAGGGATTTGCGGTAGCCGCCTACTTCTAGCGCCGCTGGCTCATGTCAGGCCGTGTACTTTCCTTAAATGTTGCCGGACAGTTACAAAAGCTTAACTGAGCGGCGACCGTCGAGGAAAATCCCTTTGCTCTCGGCTCCTTTTTGACTGCATCTACCACAGCACCGACAGACACAGCTTCGATAGGGCCGGCGAGGTCCGCGGAGCTCTACCGTCCGCGGCCGCCTGTCCCGGGACAGGGGATTAGTTCAGCCTCGGAGGTCCCTCACTCACCCGGGGCCAGGCCCGGCCTGAGAAGAAGGGCGGGGGCAAGGTCACGCTGCCCTTCGCAGCGCACCGAAGCACCGCCACCGGACGCGATGCTCACGGGGCGCTGGTGCGGCGGAACCGAACGGCGGGAGAGCCCCAGCGACGAAGGATGGCGGTGGATGGTCCCCGATGGTCACCGCACGGCCTCCCCGACTCGCCGCCATAGCCGAAAGAGGCGGAAACTGCTCCGCGGTCACCTTTTCTAGCGCGGCTCCGCGGGCTCCGATTGGCTGCTGGTGCTGGGCCCTCCCGCACAGGCTGCAGGGAGTTGTAGGTCGCGCTGCCTACAGTCCCCGCCATCGTTCCTGCCTTCCCCCTTTCCGGCCTCCCACTCCACCCCATCCCAAAGGATAAACGAGCCGCTCGAAAAACCTGCTCTAGTGGCAGGTGTTCCTGCCCATGGCAGCGGACAGGCAGCGGAATGAGATGAGCTTTCAGTCCTCTCCCACCCCAAACTATTTCATGATCCCATGATTCACAACCCCCACTTGTACTGGGAAGAGCTGCATACCCCCACCCCACGTAAATGACTCTCCAGTCCGAGTGGGACAAGTACAATTTCTCTCTTTTTCTCCATGCAAGGTCCACACCAGGGGTTGCTCTTTGTAAACCTGAAGGCAGCAGCTGCGTTTCTCTTACTCCTTCCTTTTGGAATGGCCTGGGGGAACACTCCACCCTCGGGGTATAGAAGAAAAGGTTCTTGGAAACAGAAGTCTGTTTGCCAACACAATACCTCTGTAAGGCTCCTGGCTCATGATTCATAATCCGTGGAAAGGATTTAAAATGAGAGCATCTGCCAGCGGGGTGGAGGGAATGCTGGAATAGCTGCTGGTGCTGATGCTGAAGGCATAGTCTTAGTGAGAAATCAGCTGGAAAAGCCTGAGACTGCTTCCTGCCCAAATCCTGGAGAAAGGGCAAAAATGAAAACGATAGTCATGTTTTACTCTGTTCTGAGCAAATGAACAGATGAAAAAATTCCCAGTGTTCAGTAATGGCCTTTTGAGCTGGTAATTCCCTCCAAACATGGCAGATCAGCAACAAAATAAACCCTCAGCCATTTCAGGTCAAGTCTGGGAACGAGCCCCAAACTTTGTGTGGCCAACCCCCCCCCTCCCCACCCAAGACAGACCTTGCCAAAGCTGTCAGGGACAAGGTACAAGCAGCTGCTCCCGTTCTCCTCCATGCATCTCAAAGTTGCTCCACCAAGTCGTGAGGCAATCCCTGGAGTCTCCTTGGCACAGCCATTCATACAACATGACCCTAGAAATCATGTCAAATCCTAGGGCAGTGTAAAGCCCGGGAGATTACTGTAGGAAAAAACATCAACCTTCCCCAAAAATTCAAACCTTGGCAAACATCACTTAGGAAGAGACTCTTCCAAATGCTGAACTGTGAGAATCCCCAAAGAACAGCAATGAAAAGCACGAGATGTCCAGCAGACCTCAGCCTGCCATGACAAGATGGATAAAGATGCAAGAGTGGCAGAAAAAATCCTACTCTAAGTCCATGGTCAGTGAAGCCCTGATGAAACCTCCCGGGAATCTCTCAGCAGCCTCTTCCACAGCACAGGACAGGGAGAACATGCTGGAAGGGGCTGGGCTGCAGTTCCCAGCACCTGACAGATGAGAGCAGACAATTTCCTTTCAGTAAGGAAAAGCAGGTGTGCATTAGTGATCCAGGTGGATTGTTGTGCCTGTGGCTCCCTGGAACACATCAAGGGGATGAGGCAAGTCCTGGCCATGGTCAGCTATCAATCTCTATCAACTGTGTTATCCACCACTGCTTTTTCCCTGGAAATTTTACATCTGAGATAGCATGATCTTTGAATTATAGAATCATGGGACATCCTGATTTGGAAGGTACCCACAAGGATCAGCAAGTCCAACAGCCCTGCAAAGAACACCCCAAGAATCCCACCATGTGCCTGGGAAAAATGAGTGTGTGCCAAGCAGGACCCGAAACTCCTTCTTAAAAAACTGACTGCACTTGGAAAAAACATTTTGACTTGGAATTACTGCTAAGGAAGAAAAGTGAGCTCTGTCAGTGACATTTCCTGAAGCAGCTCTATCAATTTCTGCTACTGCATTTCAAATTCATACCCCAGCCTGCCACTGAATTAGTTTGATGGTTAAGCAAATCCCAAGTTAAATCCAGAAATGGGTGTATCCAGGATGCTTTATAAGATCACTGGGAGATAGCAAGGCTGGAAGGTAGAAATTCCTCTTAGATCTTGTTTAGCAAAAGCTATAGATTAACAAGCCAGTAATGAGAAAGTACTGAGCCAGTAGAGGAAGATTAGAGTAAAATATTTATCTCTGTTCCTCAAAATGGATTCAGAGAAATTCTTAAGGATGTTGTGTATGTCTTAGTGTGTGGGATATGAACCCATCTCCAGAAACTGATCCAAGTAACAGGAATTTTCTCTAGTCAGACTCATATGGAAAAAACAATAATTGTCAGCCCCTTTCAACCCTCTTATCATTTACTAAAGAAATGCTTCCAGACTCCTCATCCCTTTGGAAGTGAGTCAGGATTGCACCCAAGCCACCCCAATGTGTATTGTCAAGCTTTTAATTAAACACAGGCTAATGGCAAGAGGCCATCCCGCAAACTCAGAGCTCAGCCTTTGCAAATCACCACTCTGTGCCTGAAAACACCCCTGTCCCTCCAGCTCTGCTGAACATTCCCAGTCAGTGTAACTCAAATGGGAATTGGAGTCCCTACAATTTCATCTAAATTGGATGATTGCATCTTAATCAAAGAACACAGTAAGAATATTTGAGTTGTTTTTGGAATTGCTATAAACCCTGCCTGCTGAAGTGTTGGGGAAGATGAAATAGG
>VWZP01003342.1:9453-100132 GCA_013396995.1 Dicaeum eximium
GTTCAAGAGAAAGAAGAGGAGCCCTGTGAAACCCCACAAGTGACAGACCCCAGTCTGATGTCACCCCATTCACTGTAACCCTTTCTGTCCAACCCATGAGCCAGCTGCTCACCCACCACATGATGTGTTTATCCAGCAGTGGGCTGGACATCTTCTCCAGAAGGGTCCTGAGGGAGACAGTGTCGAAAGCTTTATGAAATCAAAAAAGGTCACATCAACTGGATGGGTCTCCCTGTCCTAGAAGAAAATGATATTTGACAAGCAGGACTTACCTCTCATGAAGTGAGAGTGCTGGGTGCAATGACTGCATTGTCCTCCAGGCAATTCTCAATACTTCCCAGAATAATCTTTTCCATGATTTTACTGGGCACTGAAGTGGGACTTACAGGCCTGTAGGACGTCCTTCTTACCGTTCTTAAAAATTGGGACAACATTAGCCAGCAGATCCTGCACAAGTCTGGGGTCAACCGGAAACTGATCTTTCTCACAGCCATGGTCCTCCAGCTGAGGGCACTGAGACCCCCCTGCTCTCTCATCTGTGTTGAAGACAGAGTCAAAGACATTAAACACCTCTGCCTTGTCCATGTCCCTGTTTGTGAGATGACTATTCTCATCCTGTAACTGGCTGACAGAATTTCTACACTGCCTTTGCCATTAATATATTTGAATAGATTTTGAAAGCTTACTGTGTAAGCTGTTACCTTATATACACTTTTGGGTAATTTTATTCACATATTTCATGCTACTTGCTTTTTCTCATGAATGCACTGTGGTATTGCATAATTTTTCCCTAAAAGCAACCTTCTTTATAGAAAGATTCCATGAAAAAACACGTTTTGTTGTACACCCTTATTGATTTGCTTTTCTTACTACTGAAAACACACGGCTGAATGGTTTTTAAAACTTGGAGAAAGATACAGTTCCTGAAATATTAATTTGAATTTCATATATGTTTAAAAAAATTCAACTAAACCACGCTCCCAAATGTGTCAGTTCCCAAGATGAAAATATTATCTGGAAGATGGCTTTTTGAAATGAAGTGCCTTATGAAACAACTTTCAGAACATGTTCTGCTTCAGTGACAGGTTCTGATGTAAGTATTTGATTGAAAAGACATCTCTGTGGTATTCCAGAAGACAGAGAATATGCCCAATATCAAAGAATTAAAAAATACACCCACATCATTGAAGGTGGTGGAGGAGTAATGTCAGGAATAAAATGAACACATTTTTAAACATAGCTCTTTGGAGACGAGTCCAAAGTAGGGACAGAAAGCTTTTAGATCTGATTAAAAGATTCAGAAATTAAATGGTCTAAGAAAAAAAGCCCTCTTTTAAAGGCAGCTGGTAGGATTAGAGTTAGAAAAAACAGGATAAGATATTATTTGCTATTTAAGAGCATAAGTGATTAAAAAATTAACATACTTTATTAAACAATCTTGTTTTGACCAGGTAAACATGAAATCTTTCAAAACAATTTTGTAAGGGTGGCATATGTTTGTAGGAATTGCAATTTTTATTTATTGTGCTTTTCCTTTAGAGACTGCTTTATCTTAAAAAAAAAAGTTCCCCTGAAGTTATTGAGTTGGATTAATATAAGCTGCTTTTCCATTTCCCCTGCACTGATAAGGAACCACTCACTAATTATCAAAGGCAACCAGCTTCTCCAGGAGCATTTAAGAAGCTCATATTTTCACTTTACACTGATTTCTTGAGAAAGGTAAGAAATTCTTCCCTATAAAGGCTGTGCAGACAATGGGATAGAAATCCCACCTTGAGTGAAAGTCCATGAAATATCAAGTACCTTCTCAAGAATAAACAGAAGGAGTAGGAATAGGCCTCCATGTTGTCTTTCATATTTCTCATTGAGTATCACTCTCTCCTTAGAGGTTTATAATTGGCAAGATTTATTTTCTGGAAGAAATGCAGAAATATTTTGACAGATGTGTACTTCTGTGCATAACATCTGCTAAGAGAAATAGAATTTACAAAGGGTCAGGAGAGATACATATCCCTAATTCCACATGGCTTAGTGGCGTTTAGTTGTGGTCTCTCAACTGAAATAATAGCAGACAATATTAGTGGAGAATATATAATGTGGTAATTCCATGCAAATTTTCCAGGTGAACACTGCACTTTCAAGCTCATCCAACTGGCCTTCAGAGGAATTCTCCTCTTTCAAAGATGTGTTCCAGAAACAGAACTGGAAATGAAAATGTCCCATGGTTGAAATCAAACCACTTACCACACCACTTGAGAGGGATGTTCAAGTCACATGTTCAGGTGCTTGGAGGGCCACCTCTTATCCTTATCTCACATCCTCAGCAGCCTCCATAATCTCCACTGAACCACAGATGACTTTATTTCCATGTCCTTTGCCTAGCCTTTTCAAAATCCCATGTCTTTTAAAAGAATTTTTGTTAAGGATTTTTGTGTTAAGAATTTTTGTGATGTTGCCATCGGCCATAGTATCAGTGTGAAGATCCAGGGGTCTCATTAAAAAGTATAATGAAATTACAATGAGCCTATGAAAAATTCAAAAAATACCACTCTAACTATTTTAAAAAAATTTCCCCTTTAATTATTGTAAAACAGTCGAGCAACATTTTATTGAGAACCAAACTTCAGCAAACTCCATTCATCATTTGGTGTACAATTTGTGGGATAAAAATGCTCTTGCTGCAATTGTGGTGCTGCTTTCTGCATGAGCCAAAGCTGGGTTAATGCCTCTGTGTCACCAGGCATTGGCCATACATGGTGGTCTGGCACTGGTGTTGGGGTTGTGTCACTTCTGCTGACTAATTTTTGTGCTTTCCTTGGGAATAAGCAGGTTCCAGCCAACCAGCTGGATCACAACGTTATCCTTCCTCCAATAGGAATATAAAGTCAATTAGTTGTAATTCTAGAACTTTTAATCATCTATAGAATTTAAATGCTTGTGAGGTTGTTTTTTTTAGGCTTTAGTTGTTCTTTTGTTTGGTTTTTTGTTAGGTTTGTTTTGTTTTGTTTTGTTTTGTTTTGTTTTGTTTTTTCCTTTCTACTTTTCCCTTCTGCACACTAAGGTAATAAATACACAGAAGAGATGAATTTTTTTCTCAATTGAAATAGAATTTATTTTACATTGTGCAAAATTTTGCTGCACATAACTTCAGAAATGACTATGAGATAGGACTTTATTCAGTGTATATATAATCTGTTATGGATGCCCAGACAAAATGTCAAATCCCTGAATTTCCTAAATCATTGTATTGACTACTGTAAATAAAAACACTTTTACAATTCTATATGCTGAAGGTTACAACTCTGAAAATGTCTCCTGGGAAATGGAAAATTCTGGGTCTTAAGTGAGCCTGAGGTAGGGAAGGGCACTCTGAATGGAGTGAGAAGGCTTGGATACACATATGCATTTTTTCTACATGGCTTCAATGCTCCTGAAAGCAAGAAAACCATAGCAATGTCTTTGCTTGGACATGGTGCAAGCAACCACTCTGAAATTCTCCCCATGCAACTCACCTAATGCACCTTGGTGCTGGCTTCTGATAGCCCTCATGGTTCTTGTTCTGGACCTTTCTTGGGCAGAGGCTGCCAAATGTATAGTCTTGTGCCAAATTACATGGTGGTTTTCAGATATGTGCAAATTGTGCTAAAAGAAATTTATTTGAAGAAATGAATCAGATGTCGAGATGTTGTTAGAAGTAAAATAGAGCCATTTATATGCTGAGTTTATTTCTAAAGTCGCTTTGATACGCAAGTCTAAACAATCCAACTCTTGTTTAAAGTGCTGGGGTTTGGGTTCTTTTCCAGCTGTAGAATAAGAAAACTACCCTGAACAGGCTCAGCTGAGAAGTTGGTTAGTCAGTATGCATAGTAGCAACCTCAGGAAATATTTGGAAAGAGCCAAATGTGGAACAACTGATGCAGTGGAACAACCTTTTCCAAATTTTTATGGTTTCACTTCTTGGAGCTTGTTCTGTTCAGCACACGACAGAGCAATTGGTGTTCCCATGTAAACCTCATGTTGCTAGATCCTACAGAAGGACATGTGTGGATGTAAGAAAGGAAACTTGCAGTTTTATGTTCAGCTACTGACACATAGCATCAAATCATAACAAATGTATTTTTAACATGGTAACTGCATACACTAACTAGTTTCTTGTGTGTGTTGCTCTGAAACTAGCATCAATAAAAGAGGAAAGAAAAGGTCTGGTTGCCATGTTATAAGTGTTTATGAACCCTTAGGGTAGAATCTTTGAAAGTGCCTAGCCATGGCCTTTCTTAGCCCTCTGACATCAACAGGAACAGAAGCAAGCCAATGCAGGTAATGCAATCCTTCACATGTTTGTAGCACAACTTACACCTCATATGAACCCTTGTTATTCCTCTTTTCTTCTCTCTACTTAGTAGTCCATTTTAATTCAATTACTCTCCAAAGCGGTTAGCCAGGAATATTCAATGGCTAAAGGGGCTTTTGTTACTTCATCACTAAAAAGATTTCCTGATTTTAGGAAATGCAGGACAAATGTATTCAATTTCAGAAGCTCTCTGGACATCCTGGCATAATACTGACTAATACAACAAAAATACATGAGTTTGTTAACATAAGCATTAAAAAAGGGATGATTGGTCAGAGCTATGTAGTATACAAAGAGTTTAGAAATCTTAAAAATGCATTGAGATATTTTTGTAAGGTTGCTAGCATATCTTGCTTTCAACCCAGCTGGTAGGATGACAGCAGAAATTGTATTTCTTTGTCTTTTCTTTTTAGTTGTCTGATTGCTTCTCTTCTCACAAAAAAAAATATTTAAAGGGATAAAATAGGCACTTAAATGTTTTGGAAATGTAAGATTTAAATGCACTTTTTCTGTAAGCTCAGGTCTGGGTTTTTTTGATGGGATGATAAATCAAGAAAGAATATAATGACAGAAGTTCTCCCTTTGATCTAAAATGGAAGGCTCGGGTTCTGTTCTTGGTTATACCACAGCAAGACTTGGCTGGTATTAATTAGTGAATTTTCACTTGTATCATATACAAGCATTAGACAATCTAGAATCTTGCACAGAGACTTTCTTGTATTTTGTGCTGAACACTAACATTATAATACATGGAGAATAAAGCTAAATAAATTTTAACTCTATTTTAGAGCTAGCCTTACATCTCACTCCAGCCTGAGGGAAATACCAAAATCTTGACATTTATACAGAATCATGGAAAAAGGTTCAGAAGAACTTAATGTTACCAAGGAATTGTTATTATATGCATCAATACAGTTCTTCGGTGATGAACTAGACAAACATGCATCAGCATCCCTGCTCATCATTTTCCCAGTTTTTGACTAATTACCTCATTTAAAAATGGCTGGAGTTAGCAAAGAGTACCTGAACTCTAGGGATATTCTGATCTGAACCTGTAATCTGGGTTGGAACACAATCATAGCTTTGAAAACAGTGGAAATGTGAAGAAGTGTAGATCCTAATCCAAATATCTTGTCTTAGACTCCTCGTTGTTCTTTTGCCTGAGGATCTCACTGCTGGACCCTACTGGTGGTGTTTTTTGCAAGCAGATAGTTAAACAGGGACTTCTATTCCTCTTTATTTGGATATTTAATGGAACTTCTCGATACACAACTTTGTTAGAAATCAATTTAGGAGAGATTTTCAGCATTTTTCTGGTGAAACAGTATACTTTTCAGTGATTGTAGTGGTTTTTTTGTATGAATTGTCAATTGCTAAGGCAGATATAGTAAGTTTTTAAACATGGAATTATATTGCTATAATTAACTTTAATTAACATTAACCGATAAGAACTTTTTCTGGCATAACCCTGCAAAGTTCAGTTGTCATGACAACTGCTGTGTGTCTGTCTTTTTAATGCACAGGAAATGCTGCTGCTGATTATTTCAACTTTTTCAAGAGATGTTTTATTATTTCTCTTTTCTGAACTACAGAAACCATAACAATTCAACACTGTCTCAGCTGGTAAAAGAGTAGTATAGAGTACTGGCACATTTGTCTCTTCTAACATGGAAGACTACACAGCAGACAACAGTGACCTAGTTACAAGATGTCTTATAGGAAATAAAAGTGAAAATGGAGGAAAGCAATATCACAGGCCAGTAAAAGTGACTCTTTCTGCAAATAACAAGATTTTTTGACTTACGATGCTAAAAATTTTCATCTGTGACAACAGAAAGAGATGAATTAGATAATTCATCTCTAATAATTAGATAAAGCAAACTTATTTTTAAAAGGCATTTCAGAATATGCTTTTCCTCCTTTTCTGCTTTCTTACTTTTCTGATGAGCTAGTAGACTCAAATGTAAACTAACCAGCAGGTGGTAGCAGTGTTTAAGATTTCTACAACTGGTATATAAATCACACAAGTTACTAATACATGGAGAAAACATTTCAGAGTACAGACCACACAGTCAAAGCCTCTGCAATTTCATGGCAAGATTCTTCCATCTTTATTGATGAGGTATGGACATTTAGTTGACATCGTTAGGACATTTCAGAGATTATTTCATATGCAGGGTAATAGTAAGATGAGACTTGTAGGTTGGGGGGGACCTGTGATTTTTGTTTTTGTGGGGTTTTGTTGGTTTGGTTTTTTTCTGGTTTGGTTTGGATTTTTTGGCAGGAGATGCAATATTAGCCTAGTACTTCAGCTTCACTCATTTCACTGTCATTTCCTCTGCATCTGTAAAACATAGAAAGGTTTTGACAGTGTTCACATCAGAGGTTATATTTTTTGTTTCATATTCACTCCAATTCTTGTACATTTCAGCTTTATCCTTTTATTTTGTTTGGCTTCTATTATTACAGTCATTAAAGTGAGTGGAAGAAATGCACCCAATGCAATCATGCTTTTGCAAGTACTTTTGTTATTTAACATAAATAATTTAAAGCAATATGAGAACTCTGGTGTTGTAACACGCACAAACAATTTTTAGCAGGAGAACTTTTCTGTAATAGGATAATTTTGGGTCATGATACATGCACTCTCTAGCAATGCCTGAAAATTTTCTTTAAAAGCCTGAGGCAGTTATTAATGAAAATTTTGTGATATCAACAATGTAGCAAGGTACCTCTTCTTGAGTAAGTGATCCTAATTAAATAAGAAATTTTGATCCATACTAGACAATCACTAAGAACAGCATGATTGTTTTGAAATTACTGATGCATATAGTCAAATGATAAGTAGAGAGGAAAAAAGCATATCCCCCAGACCTCATTTTTAAGAGGTTACAATTAATGCATTTAAATTATACTTAAGAGCCTTTCAACAGCTGCCCACATTCATGTAAATACTAACCAGAAGTAAAATATACCAGGCATGAATGATATATCGGGTCTTGTCTTTTGTATTTTAGCCATATTCATTGCTCTTCTCAACAGTAGGCAACCCAAAATATCACAAAATAGGAAGGGGAAGCATGACTGACAGGATATAATTATGACAGAAATGGAAAACAACTTATACTGTAAAATAGTTCTAGAAACATATTTTGTACTCCATACTCCCTCTGATTTTAGAGGGGAGGAAAAAAATAGAGAGTTATGCAGTAAGAAAGAAGAAAACTTATCTGAGTCACAAGTTTGAAACAGAGAATGATTTAATCATAACGTGCCATGTAAATACAGCCATGGTAGACTACTGTAATAGGTCAGCAGACAAAAGGGCCTTGAAACAATTACAGAATCAGAGAATCATAGAATATGCTGCTTTGGAAGGACCCTCAGGGATCATAGAGGTCAACTCTCAGCCTTGCACAGGACCATCCCCAAGAATCATAGCACGTGCCTTAAACTCTGTTAGACTGTGCTGTGAGCATTTCCCTGGGACAGCCTGTTCCAGTGCCCAGTGGTTTTTCAGGGTAAAAAAAAATCTTCTAATATCCAGCCTAAACCTCCCCCGACATAACTTCAGGCCATTCCTTCAGGTCCTGTCAATGGTCACCACAGAGAAGAGATCAGTGTCTGTCCCTCCTCTTCCCCTCACAAGAAAGTTGTAACTTCAGTGAGGTCTCTCCTCAGTCTCCTCCAGCCTGAACAGCCAAGTGACCTCAACCACTCCTCATATGGCTTCTCCTCAAGGTTCTTCACCTTTTCATGGCCCTCCTTTGAATGCTGCCCTATAACTTAATGGTTTTTTGAACACTGTGGAACCAAAACCACCCCCAGCACTCGAGGTGAGGCTGCCCCAGCTCAGAGCAGAGCAGGACAATCCCGTCCCTTGCCTGGCTGGTGATGCTGTGCCTGATGCACCCCAGGACAGGCTTGGCCCTCCAGGGTTTGGCTGAGATCGTTTGATTTGTAGTGATCTACCTAGTGACCTTTTTTATCAGTTACTAAGTTCTATCTGTACGGCATGTTCACTTATTTATACAAATAGGCTCTGCTTTAACAACATTGATACAGCTGCCCTGCACAGACATTGCATACAGAATACTTCAGGATAAACCATCTGCAGCCATTCTGGCATTAAAATAAATTAATAATTTGATTTTAGAGAGATACTTTAAATATTCCAGAACAGAGTGCACATGTAATGTACATTTAGTATCGTACCTGTCACAAAGCTTTGTTGGTACAGCAGCATATTACAGTTGCAATCCAGGTATGTGTAGCTTCTCTCAGTGCCTTGACATGCTACATCTCTTAAGTAAAGAAACAGAGATCTTGTGTCCTTGGTACTTCAGAGGTAGTTGCAATGTATAAACCTGATACAGCTGCTGAGAGCTGTTCCTCTTGGCAGGGTTAACCATGTTTTTGGGAATCCAACTTCCTCTCTACCATTTACTGCTGGTAATTTATGTAAAATGTTTTATTTCTCCGGTTTGTGTTATTTCCTATTTCTCTTCAATTAATGCTTTGTAATTGATTGATTTTTCATTCAAGAAACTGTCTGGATGTATACTGCCAATATTGTCTTATTTTTCTTGCATAAATTTACTTACGAGTGGCGTTACTAAAACTTCTTTTACTGTCTTGTATCCATTAATACTAGAAAGAATAGAAAAATGAGGTTGTTTGAAAAGAGAAAAACAAAAACTAGTAATTAGGGTAGAATTTAGTTTAATATTTACTTTCACATACAAGTTCATAGGCTGTCCTTAAGCTTGCAAATGTAGGCAGTTGCTGAACTAAGTCATTCATAAATTACCATGAGTTACCTGTGCTAACATGTTAAGAATTCAGTGACAAGTAGACAAGAAAACCTTTGCTGATTTTTCCTCAGTAAGCGGGTGCAATTCAGTTGCCTAGAAGTTAGAGGGTTGCATCAGCACACCATGTCTGATGTATTTTGTTGGCTTTTCCACACAAGTCCAAAAAGAAACACAGATTTTTTTTTCTAGACTGTATTGTTAAGTTTCTTAATATTGTCCTCAAGTGGACTGTTTCATGCTTATTACTTGAAATGTTTAGTCATTTGATGCTTTCTGGTTTTCAGGTTATAAATTTCTGGAATGAGAAGCAAGCTTTGACATGTGGTCTTTCTTTTCCATGTTTTTCAGCTAGAATTCTTTCATAATTTATGGATGTCTTTCATATCAGTACTTGCTTCATGAAACCCTTTAACTTGCCGATATTGCCGATATTACCTTATATTAACTATTTAACAAGTAATGTATTACACGATTAATAAATAATTTTCACCCTCACTTTGCAGAAAGAATCATACAAATGGCTGGAAGTCTTCATTACTTGAACATGATGGTTTATTATCTGTTTCAGTTGTGCCTCATATGTGCTCGTAAATATGTTGCACCACCAGCTGGTAAGCAATTCCGAGCACTCTTGTTTTCATCTTGTGTAACCACCCTGTGCTTTAGGTAGCATTGAGAAAACTCCTTCCCAGAGCACAGACATTTGCAACAGCTGTCTTAAGTGTTTGGCTAATTCGCTATATCCCTATACCTCTGTGAAAATACTTAATCCCTCCCTACATTTTTTTACCTATCAGCAGCCCCCACTGTGAGCATTCCTCTCAGCAGTGTGTGCTACAGTGACTAAGCAAAGTTAGGCAGGCCATACTGACATTCCCTCTCCAGCATAATAAGACCAGCTTGTTTGAGGTTTTCTTTTACATTCCTGCCATAGCTGCTTCTTCCTGAAAGGCTGAGTGAATTTCTGTGCAGAAAACATACTAGGTATTGCCAAACCACTTAGTCCATATGATAGCTGTCTTACTAAGTTAAAAGTTAGGACTCATTTGTCATTTTGAATATTGAGAAATACTCTTCCTTTCTTTTTTTGTTAACCAATTTTCATGTATGTAACAGATGATTATCCTCCTGGGTGAATGGGATATTGAGATGCTAAAATTCAAGGAGGAGAAGAGGATAACATGACCTGTTTATTATATTGGTCCATAGGAAAGGAATCCAAGGACATAAAGTAACATGAAAAAATTGCAGTGTTTGTCCAACTGACCTGACTTCTCACCAGGCGCTGATTATCCTAGGAAAAACAAGCTGTGAATAATCAAGTGCCTTGTTTCTATGATGTAGCACCTGGACTTGTTTAAGGAAGAGATGTCATGTTTACAGACAGCCTGAGGAAGATTATCAGATGCTGCAGGGGGTCCAGTCAGTCTGTGCATGTCATTTGGTTTTTACAGGATTGATTTGGATTTCATAACTGAGGGTAGTACAAATTTCTGAGTAAAACTGAAGCAGTTGAAACACTTTTAAAATGAATCTCACAAGTTGCTTATTTACTTTTTATACGTTAGAGTATAAAACTGAGAACTCTGGAAAAGGATCAATCTCCTCTCCAGTAACCACCCACACTGTCCCTCAAGCTCTGTGCTATCATGACCTGTTACTTCACTTCCTTTTGCTGGTATCACCATCTAAATAAGATTTACATGTGTAAATTGGCAAAACCTTTTTCAGTAATGTAACTGTGTCATTCTGGACAGCCTCTCCACTTTCTTGGTTAGATTACTTGCAGTGACTGTAACATGGAGTACAAATCAGCAGTAATCAGTTAGTAAGCTTGCCCTGTTTTTCCATACTTCTGCTGCTGCTTATTATTGACATTTGGAAATCCACACACTTTTCTCTATTGAAGACTGTAACTGATAATTCCAAAGCAATGGATAATATTGATAAAAAAAATTCTACAAACTAGAAACAAGAATTGAGGAAGGCATACTATATTTTGGCTTAGCAATACTTTGGTTTACTCCCTGATTTTTTTATTTGGTTTTGATGTCATTTGGGTTTTATCCCTGTCAGAACTTAAGTCTAGGGAATGTCTTTGAACTTCTTGCAAAATAATGGTATGGGAGAATTACTGGGCTAAGATTTTCATTAGAATGAAAATTAGGAAAAATTATTTTAAAGTATCAGTACATGTAGATGGCAAACTGTTTCAGCATATTATTCTAAAATTGCTTGTTATTTAATTAGTTTATGGCTATAGAAATGCTGCAGGCATGTTCACAAGTGTTTCTTTCTATCCTTTTATTTTGGGTGGAGGGTTGGGGGATTCAGTTTTGTTCTACGTTACTGTTTCCAGCTTGTTTTTGTTTCCAACAGTAAATCAATTCCTGCAGCATATGATCTTCCCCAGTGTGGTTAAGCGTCAAGTCAGGCTAGAACAGGAAACCACTCTTAATCTTATTTGATAGTAATGATCTGTTCAGCAGAAAGGTCAAATGCCTACCAGATCTCTCATAACTTTTTCTCTCCCAATGAGACATTGCTAATAACTCTATTAAGGGACTTTGCAGATTGTCAAAGCTTCCTAAAGCCTTGATTTGATTCCTGTTCGGAAGATCCAATGGAATGGAAAAATTTCTGTTCCTCCCTGGAGGATCTTGTCCGTGACATTATTTTTCACCTGCCTTGGCTGATATTTAAGTACATGTACACAAATAAACACAGCATATAAATATGTGTTTACACACATACACATATGTGCACATACACACATATGGGTATCTATATATATACAAATATATACAAATCAATATATCTCTATCTAAACACATAAGAAACTCTTCTACATGTAAGAAGTTATGAGTTTACAAGGGTGATAGACTCATATAGCTAAGTCGTGCCTTTCAGACCTTGACTTACAATTTATAACTTTATTTTCAGATACTGCCCTCTAGCATGCTTATTCTCTCTTTCATTTTAGTTTATATCTAATAAAGATATATGGGTTTTTCCCCAATTTTTCCTCCTCAAAATCTGAGTAATGGTGGAGTAAAGTTTTAAAAACCATATGTGAAACTATGCTCAAGGTAGCTATGTTGACAGTGTGCTAGTAATGGCATTTTGGCATTACCCAGTACTGTTTTCTTCTAGCTCATGCTTCTGTAGGTGTGTGTAATGTCATGTGCAACTTTATCAAGAGCTTTTCTAGACAAACCTGATACATGTGATTACTGCTTTCCTTTGCTCAGGAGGCCATTAGGCTGTTTGAGGCAGAAAAGAGATTGCCTTGGCATGATTTGGTTTTTGATGGAGTTTGCAATTTGGCTTGTTTTTGCAATTTGTTTTGTTTTATTTGAAGGGTTGTCATTCATTTACTTGCTTCATGTTTACTCACTCTTCCCTTTGGCCTCATGGACCTTAAACTCAGGACTGTGTACATATCTCTGGAGCTCATCTGATCCAAGCTTCCTAATTCACCCAATACAGCAAGGCCCCCTCAACAGTTCATCCAGTCATGAATAAATGTCCTGAGCAACAACTACTCTGAAGCTGTTACTCAGCTATTGTTTATATTGAATAATTGATGAAATGTTTGGCATCATCAAATTAACTGCAAGAGTGTTATAATCCCCTATAATGCACATATTAAATTTCCAGTGAGGAACGGCATCCCAAGTTACTCTTTCTCCTCTGTCTGAGCTGGAGAGGTCAGATTAGTAGTTAGGGCTCCCTGACTCCAGTGAAAATATTCAGCTGAAGATCAGATGTTTTGTGCTGTGAGAAGGAAGAACTGGACTTAGCAGAGATCACAGGATGCTAGTAGAAAATAAGAACAACTTGACTTCTGAAGTTTATTTCTTTGGCATTTAAATCTTACTCCTTCAAAATTAACATTAAAATAAGTAATTTTAGAATTAAATTTAATAATAAAGTGCTATAAAAACTGATTTCCTTGAAAAAATATATTAATTGTCCAAGCATTTTTGCTCACTGAAGTCTACTTAGGCAGTTTAACTGTATGAAATATGCAACGTACATACAAGCAGAGCATAATTTAGGATTCTGTCATCTGTGCCTAAATGTCTAGACCAGGTATCCTGTTCAGTTCAGCAGCAGGCCAGCTATTACAGTACACCAACTACTCTATAACCACTTGGAACTTGGATAGATTTCAAAAATAGTAATGGTATTTGCTTTTCTAGTCTGGAAAGTGACCCATTAGCTCTTCACCTACTGTATGTAGAAAACAAACAAGACCCTTTCAGCTATAAACTTGAAGACCTTTGGTTACTTCAGAAGTATTTATTTAATCTTAAAAAGCATAACTGTTGGACTTGTTATAAGTAGTAATGGCCTTATTTTTTTCTGTTGAAAGTATCTTTGCCAGGGTAGACTACATGATTAACAATTGAGATTGTTAAGGTTTGTCCCTGGCTCTTGAAATTAGTTGCTGCATTATTCCATATATACATGCATATATTGCATTATTCCATATATGCATTTACCTTATACATGCATAAAAAGAAAATCACTTTCTCATCTTTCAAAACACGTCACAAATTTTAACTACTTTTCAGATACCTGTAAAACTATTTGATATCATTGAATAAGCAGTATTAAAAGTAACTTTCTAGATATGAGAAGGTTCAGATGCAAATCCAAACATAACTGTATTGAAACCACCTGTCCCTTATCAATAATATTGTATACTTACATTTTCTTAAATCTGGGGCAATAATAAAATAAGCCATTAATTACTTTACTTGGAGTAGATAGCCATGATGACTTCTTCCCTTTGTCTTTGGCATGGAAATTTATTTGTGTCAGTGGAAACCCCACATGTAGTTCCAAGATTAAGGAATGAAAGTTGTCTTTTAAAAAAATATTACCTGGAAAATGTTTGTATTATTTTGAGTGCTGGGTATCCCTCCCTGGTTTTCACTAGCTCTGGACTTGTTGCCTTTTATTGAACTCCTAGGAGTTCATTATCATGCCAGTTGCAAAAATTAGGAAACATTGAGCATTGTTTATGTATCAATTCTGTCAGGAAGTGTTAGGTGAATGTTACTCCTTTAATTAGATGATTTGAAATACAGAAATACAGCATAATATCTTTCTTTTTCTATGATATTAGAACTCACATATATAGTGTTACAGACAGACACATTCCATTCAGTTTGTATTAAAGACAACATGCGTAAATATTAAGAAAAAGACATAACAGGTAAAATGGAAATAGTATGATTAAGTAACTTGAGAGTGTAAAAGAAAGACATAATGTCAACATCCATTTTAAAAAAATCTATTTATAGACAAATATAGTCAAATACGCTAAAACTCTGAGAATAATTTGCCCTATAAGGTTCCTTTCTTGCTTGCAGAAATAAGGTTTTCCAAAGGTAATAAGACTACCAGTCCTTGTCTTTGAATTACCTAGGAGGGAATTCAGAGGTACTAGTCTTAAAGGTGCTGATATAAAAACATCTAATTTCCAGTGCAGCCCTGGAGGTCACACACTGCTTGCTCTGCAATGCCTGAGGAGTTCATTTTACTGAAATATAACAGTCTAAATGAGAGAAAGACAACTGCAGCATGACCCTTCAGCCCCATCAGAGTGACCACTGTGCTGAAGTATCAGGCCCGTTTGATTACAAGGGTTGCAAAGCTGAAGGCTTAATCATACAGTCCTTTGAGACACCAGCCTGGGACAACACTCTTGATTAAAACAACACAGTATATACAAGGAGTAATTTGGTTTATTTTACTGGACCCAGAGCAGAAACTGGATCTTTGTATCAGTGCAGAGGTGATGCACTTTTGGTCTTAAACTCCCTGCAGAGTCCCAGCATCCTTTAGTCTTCTTCTTTTCAGATGAGATCAGCACCTCGAAAGTTCCTCTGGCTCTGTGTCTTCCCCCCAGATGTGTGCAGAAAGCACAGCTGGTCAAATTTGACATGTTGACAAAACCCAGAGAATAGCATTCAGAATTTTTTTTTTTTTCTATTGCTGTAAACTTTGCTTTTAGCCAGGAAGAAGGTCTGGCAGAACTGGAGAATAGAAGTAAGTGATTAATCAGAGTGATTCCTCCAAAAAATCTTGGCAAAACACAATTAGGTTACAGGGAATGATCAATTTCTGATGTGATTAGTTTTAAAACTTTAAATTTGGCCTATGCAGGAGATGTTATCCCAGTTTCTAGATCTGGTAAGAGATGAAGTTTTTTGTGTAGGGAAAGCTAAATAAATATTAGGAAAACTGGAAGAAAGTATGCAAAGAAATAATTTCTGATATTTTCTTTATAGGAGATAGTAAACATAACTCTAAAGCTGTCACAAAGATTTCTGTGAAAAACCCCTGGGCTGAGAAAAAAATTTAGCCTCCAATCTATGTAAAATGGTTCTTTTTTTGCCTTACCTGTAAACAAAATCATTACCAGGTAATTAGCCCAGAATATGGAATGAAATGCAGAACAAATTAATTTCCTCTAAAATAATGAGTTAGACGTATTTGAGAGATGAAAATATTGTAATGTCAGGTTTTGTATTAGCAGATTATGTGTTAATTAAGATGTCAGAAATGCTTGATTTGTATTGCACTACCCTATTACTTCCACGTGACAGCTAAAGGTACTTCAATTATAAATTCAACACAGTATTTAATTTTCTAATTAATCACAAATTGATTAAATTGATTAATTCTGTTTTGCTGTAATTAAATAAGGATTTATAAGAGCTTTTCTGTTCTAATAATGGTATCCCATACCAAAGCAAAAATTATTCAAGCTATTGTGTCATTTCAGAGTGACCATACTAATGCTCTACTTGTTATAGTGTCAAAATAGCTGTGAATTAAGGATTAAACTAAATCTCAGTGCAAAAGGGACAAACTCCAATGATTTCAAAGGAATTATACTTGTATAGCTTTGGCCAGTTTATGCTCATTATGAAATCCCTGTAGCACCTTTGCTGCTTCTTCCCTTGTTTTCGCTGAAAGATCTTTGGCCTTGTATATTGAATTAGGACACTAAAAGTGTTTAGGTATTTAACATGATTCATTGAATTGCTTTGACAGGTTTGAGAGTTTAATCCACTGGATAGATATGAAAAATATTATTGCGCTGCATTCTTCATTAGTATTGATACCTTCATTAGGTACATAGTCTCTGTGATGTTCCTACCTCCTATCAGAATGTCTAAATCTGTGTCCTGAAACCAAGTCTTGCAATGGCTTTACAATAGATACGAAAATAACTGCCTATTAATTATAGGAGAATTCAGATAAATGGATAGTGACATCTCTGAAATTGTAGTCTCTCTGACAGTTGTATTTCCATTTTATTTTGTGCATTTGATTCTTTATCTGTAGGTATTTTAAAAGAATTAAGACACTGGGCTAAGTCTTTTAGGCTAGAAGAATTCTACAGTTTGATTAGTTCTAGATTCTCCAGCTTCTAAAGTTCCTTGAATGGAAAAATACATAGGAATGATCTTCATTCATGACTTTGTGCCATAAAAATCTCAAAGCAAATTAAGTACTACCTTAAAAGCCTTTATTTTGGAAGATAATAAAAGAAGTTTTTCACAAATATTTGTTTCAGCCTAAGGAACATAAGTATTAGTTAAAAAGAAGGCTTTGTCCCAAGAGTTGCAACATCTTTCTGAGCATGTGGACTTCTTGTGGTGTCACAGGGAGACTTATGTTAAGAGGCTGCATCAGGCTCAGTCCTGTTCATGAACTTGCTGTGTTGGACCCGTGCAGAATCTCATTGATACCATGAGAGCTCAGAGAGGCACAAAGCCAGCTATGCACCAAAGATTTATTTACAAGGATCAGAGTCTTAGATGGAGAACGTGTGAATCTTGTTGTGTGGCTCATTCATTTTTCACAGGTTTGGGGGAAACATGATGAATAATAAGACTATTCATTTCTCAGCTCCCAGAAACGGAGAGAGCCTACAGAATAATTTGTAGGAATTCTAATGGTTTCTTTTGACAGTATTTATCAATGTTGGGATTTACCTTTAGACTGTTGAACATATGTCCACAAATTTAAATGGATCTGAGATTTTAACAAGATATGACCTTGAGAGCAGGTGATCTTTTGCTTTGACTATATAATTTTTGAATTGGCAAGTACAGCATTGATCCTGTACTTTTCAATTATTAGACTCATTTAAAATATTCAATAATTTAGTTGCTTCTCATGACAATGTCAAAATAAGAGCAAAGGTAACCAGGTCTGTGAAAATAAAATACTCTTTTCTTCCATGCCTAGGAAAACTGTTATTTCCTACCAATGGGCTTCCTCAGGAAAGAACAGAGGAAAAGAGGAAAGAACAGCCAATCTAATTTTTCCTAGCAGAAGCACACCTGGAAAGCTCTGACCTACACTGCAAGCCCTGCTAGGCTCAGACTTTCAGGACCATGGCAGAGAGCTATGGATAAAATAGTTGTTCAGAAAGGAGATTAAATAAATAGGATTATTTTTAGTAGGATCACTCAGTAGGGCAGAAACCTGTGAATGAACACTTCCATGACAAAGCAAACAAACTCTAAATTAACAATATGTTGATGTGACACAGGGCTAAGGCAAGTGGAAATTAAGTTCATAATTGGGCTATTTGCCTTTCTGGAGCTTAGTTTAATGGAGGGAATTTAATAAACTTTGTCTTTGATTCTTTAAATATTAGACATAATACGAAGAAGTGGATTTCTTTAGGCTTAAAGAATTTTTACTAAGTATGATTACTATGCAAGACTTAGTAAAATGTGCATTCTTGCTGGCTTGCCCAAACCTAGAACTGGTGTAAAACGTGATTTTTTTTTTTCATAGTACCATGGTTTTGTTCTTATGATAAGCAAAGTTGAAAAATTAAACTTTCAGAATGCTAATCCCAGAAATAGTGTCAGGAGCTTTTAGTTCATTAAAGGAGCATACATTTCCTAACTGACTTCCTATTTAAATAAAAGACTGTAAATATTTTTGTTCAGCTTGTGTAAATGCCTTTCTTCCTTTATAGAGATTTAATAGAGGATTATTGCTCAATTCTGCACGTACCTGGCAGATAATGCCTTCTAGATAAGGCCCATGATAAGGTTTGATAGAAAGGGAGGGTGCATTGCAATGCAGAAGAGGAAATCTTTAGTGGATCAAAGGCTCAGAAGTAAGTATAGGAGCTTGTATTACTTATAGGGAAAGGTGAAGAAAACGTTAGAAAAATGTAAGAAAATGTTGAACTAATAAGGTCAACAAACAAAAAATTCTGATGGGCAACATATTTTATATGTTATTGACAAAGAAGAATGTTAAGCCTAAACTATATCCTAATATCCCAATTTTATGCCTAAACGTTTCAAAAAAACTGGTTAGGTGTAAAATGTTGACCACTTACACATTAAATTATCTCTTGCTGAATAGCTATGTTATGTTTGATGCCATTACTTTTGATAAGCAGTAGAAACTCTTGAGTGTGAATTAGGTTCATTGACAGAATGCATTCAGAAACTGCTGTCCCTAAACCAGTAATTTTAACACATCCAACATCTGTAGTACATTATATTTAATTCATACAGAATAATTCCAGTCATTTACAGTAAGAATTGAAAGCAATTTAAAACATATGTCTCATAAACTGTCTGCCATAATCTATGTAGGTTCTTTGCTACAGCACAGATGCATATGTTCAGGATGCTAAAGAATGGTTTTAAGCATATTTTTGTATTTAATGAAAATCATAGGAAGTTTCTGTCTGTTCTTTACTTCTGTGCACCACAGAGAACTGACTTGTCTTGGGATAAGCTACCACAATGACACATCTCTAGTTGAGCTGGACAAATAAATTCACCTCACCCTATGAGAACTGGAAACATTTGTTTATTGATTAATCCATCCTTTCATGAGCATGTCATGCATCCCAATAGCCATGACAAATTTGCTGTGGTTCTCTGTATATAACATATATGTGTGTATTTCTGTGACACCTGTCCATGGTAATTCAACAGAATGTGCCATAAAATATAATTACTTTCTCTGATTGCATCTTCAAATATTCATCTTGTGTCCTTGCTAGTGTATATGACATGCTGTCTTTAGCTGTTATAGTGTTTAAACTATAAAGCTCATTAAAAATTCTTCTTTAATTGTGAGAAGTAGGACTTTTCCCATATTGGTAGTACAAGCTAGTATCACTACGATGGTGATTCTTTCTTTTTCCAGGAAAAAGAAATCTGATGAATGACATTGGACATAAGCTAATGGAAAACGTTGAAGGAAGACACATGAAGCATGCTATACAAAGATAATTATACACTTTCTGGTTACTAAGTTGTTTTAATCCTCTTCTTAAGTGGGCAACGCAAAACCTGATCTCAGCATTCTAATCTCTAAACACAATTATGTTCTTTGTCCTGGAAGTGTGGGAAAAAGTGACAAATTATTAAAAAGAGCAAGTTAGGTTCTTAGGACTTTGGGGACCATGTGCGTGTGCATATATGCACATATATACAGGTATAAGTGTGTGTCACATATTTTTACACATATATATGTAAATAAACACAAAGATAGCTGTGGACTGAAGCAGAGGGCCATCTTTCTCTGAGGTGTTCCAATGTATTAGAAAATCTTCAGTGAAGCAAAACTAAACTTTGGGAAATAGTATTTTCTTAAGAAATGTTGCAAGGAGTGCATACATGGAGCAATCCTTGTCCCTCTGATTGAACTCATGGGTAAAATTCTGGCACTACTTCAGTCAGCTGAGGTTTGCCTGCTCTATCCACTGAGACAGAATACCCTCTTCTGTTTTTCTCCATCTAGTAAAATGAAAGTAAAGGAAATGTTATCTCCATGAGTTTTATAATGGTAATGTCAGAAAAGACAGATCTTTTTCCTGTCACTTTTAGTTGCAGATAAGATGCGTAGATGCTACTGACAATTAATAAGTTAATTGGTAACTAAATTTCTAATTAGTTATGTTCCTAAAACAAATGCAACCAAGCCTTTCATTAAAGTAGAAAGAGGATAGGAGTCACAGACATTTCATGTGAAAAAGCCACATACAAATTAATGATTATCCTCCCAACCTTCCAGAAACATCTTTCCAACATCTATAAGAAACCTACCAGGAAACAGGAATCTAAGTGAGTAGTCCCTAAGGTAGTTAAGCATTGGTTGCTAAAGTAAAGAACTCTTTGTTGCCTGAACATTTCCTTTGATTTAACTTGGAAAGGTTGCTGGAAAATTGTTTGAGTTGGCTTTTTCCCGTCTAGTGATTTCTGTGTAATCCACATCTAAGTAAATATGTAATCACAACAGCATAGAATTATGTTAAAATCTGACTTTAGAATAGTAAAGTATTTTGAGACTTTGATAGCCTTGCCTTTTTACACTTGAGAGTTATTCAGGGGGCAAAGAAGAGAAGACAATCCATTCCAGTTCTTAGAACCCTTCAAAATATTGTCTGATGAAATCTGATTCTCATAAAACAAGTACAAATTGAAGAATATTGCACTGAATGACATGTGAGAAAAACAACTACAAGGAATACAGTAAAAGAAAATTTCAAAGGAAATGCACATTGGAATTCCTATAATTTGTGGAGTACATCTGTACCAGTGAATACAGAAAATTTTATTGTCCATGAAATTCTGACATTTCACACTTGTTTTACTAAGAATCAAATCAGCATATTATGAAGCAACCTACAAAATCACATTCCATTAAGTCAAAACACATTTCAGCTTTGTTGATGATTCATTACCTTACACATAGAATACAACTTTACACCAGCCTCAACGGTTTTCTTTCACTGCCAGCCAGATTATATATTAAGTTCTAGAGAAATAATTTTTATAAGCTTGCTTTTGGCAACACTTACAGTGTGAGTGATATACAGTATGACACCAGATTGAATTCCTGTTACACATTATAAAAATCACATAGATGGCACCCTCTCCTCTCCTCTCCTCTCCTCTCCTCTCCTCTCTCTCTTGCTTTATATCAAAGCTTGCAATGAATTTCTGAGGAACAAGAAAGCTGATAATGAATGTACAGAGATTTGGATAATCAGCCAGTTCCAAGAAAAACATTGGAACAAGTAATCATTGTACTGCAGTGTTATCTGAATTCTCCTTTCCAATTTCTAAGAACAGATTTTACTCTAATGTACTGTGAGACTATGTAAGTCTATATGAATTTGTCCTTTGAACATATATTTTCAGAAATATAGTGTTATATCAGAGATACATACATACATTTATTCAACAGATCAGGGATTACATAAAGGTCAGGCCATTTTATATTTCTATTTAATATATTTTTACTGAAAATTATTTTCCGTCTTCAGTTTTCATCTTTATTTTCCAGTGACAAAGAGGTTATGGCTTGAAGAAATGACCAATGTGAACAATTTATGGAAGAATAATGCACAAGTATAAAAAGTCAGAATAACGAGGAATGTGAACAGAAATGAATTCTGAGACTTCATGTAATAACTTTTCTATCTTTATTTCACAATACTAATGAAATGTCTTATCTATTAGTTTTACTTCACAAAGGCAAAAGTATTTCCGAATCTACTCCATTTACTGCTGTGAGAAGTTTCTTTTGCTATTGACTCCCGTGAGCTTGAGCTGATATGAAGATGAACATTATTTTAAAGCATTTCTTAATTGAAAAACAAAGTATCAGATTTTTTTTTTTTGTTTACTCATCTCTTTAAATGGCTAATAGGGGGTTTTCTTTAGACAATACACAGAGGTTTGAGTGTGCCTGATTTTTTAGCTTGCAATATTCAGATAAGGTTTTCTGCACTCTCTGTGTCAAGAAATGTGTGACTGACACTGATACAGCAGCCCACACATACCTGCAGTTAACTGAGAAGGTGGCAGCCTGTTGAAACAGATTTCTTACAAAGAAACTATGTAAAAGTCTTAATCCTTCTTCCTGTGGAGGTCGGTTGGAGTTTTGCATTTGATTTTGTGGAAACCAAATTGGTCCCCAGTTGAATAGAAAACAATCACTCACTGTATAGTGAGAATTTATATTCTGCAAAAAAGTATACATTATTAGAAGGGACTGACATAGGGGTCACTGAGCAATTTTAGTAGCCTACAGATCATTACATTTATTACTCATTTTTTTTCCTTTTATGCAAGAAAAACTCACAGTGACTTCAGTAAGAGTTTTTCTTACTTAAGGAGTACAGAACTGAGTACTTAGTTGAGAACGAAAGCAACATTAATGACTTCCATATGTTATTGCATAAACCTCATTCATATGTTTTTGATTTAAAATATTATAAAACAGAAAACAAAAATATTCTGTGCAACTTTTGTTGAGAAGCAGAAATGCTCTAAAGACCACGGATGAGAACAATTGGATTTTAGTTAGATGTGCAGTAATTGTTTGAACCCTGGAAATAATTTCAACAAAATAGTCTCTTGTTCTTTTTGTTCAGTCTATCTGTTTTACATACTGTTTCCATTCTCTTGTCTTCGCCTTAATTATTTCCAAAAGCCCTGTGGGGATATTATGTCAGCACTTCTTGACCTCATGTGGTGAAGTTGTCAATGTTGAATTAAGCATTTTTTTAATATAACCATATCAATCCCATACACAGATCTTCCCTACAACACCCTTGATCATGTAGTGAGGTGAAAATACATAGGAAAATGCTGTTAATGAACTGCACTGAGTATCTGGGAGCTTACAAACAAATTTAAACTTGTTAAATAAATTATGACTCAACCTATGAATACTGTTCATTTTTATGCAGAAATCCTTAAGCAGAGACATAATCCCCTGTTCAAAGAGGGGAACTGCAAACACAGCAAGACTAAAATTCAAAAGAGAAAGAAAGCCTGTTGCCACTAAATCTGTAAATAATATTAACAGCATGCTTATGTACTGAAAATAATGAACTTTTTTTCTGTTTTTTAAAAAATAAAACCCATACCAGAATATAATATAAACTATTCCTGTAAATACAGTTGTCTAAAGTGGACTTCTGCTTTGATCTTGGTATCTGGAATTTGAAATTGTGTGCACTTTCTAGCTTAAATTTTTATCCATGGCCATTATTTGGGTTCCTCTGCCAGATACCTGTAGCTAGACAGTATGAAAACAGCTGAAATTTTTTGTATTTACTGTATTCAAAATTTTGCTTGTAATTTATCTGGATGTGAACCATATAAAATAGTGTAAGCCTTAGATCACAATACAAGCACTTCATCTTTTTCCTCACATTTATTTAATGAACTGTGCTGTGTTATTCTGTTACTGATGAAGTGAGGAAGAAAGCATGAATATGGTAGTCTTCTAATGGGCTGTGTTCATACCAGACTAGCAGTTTTCAAGCAAACATGCTGTGGCTGGAGATTTAGGTCAGTGGGTCAGGAATTACTCTTTCAGAGAAAAAAGGCTGACACTGACTGACAAGGCTGTAAAATTTAGTAGCACACATTGAAACACACATGTATAAAACCTGCAAATAATGCAAGCTGAAATGAAATAAAAGGATCAAGGAACTGGAAACATTTACAGTCTTCTTTTTTATTGCTACATTTTTAATAGCATTGAGGAAGACGAGTCAGTACAATAAGAAGAATAAGAAATCATCATTTCATAATTTTATATTTATATTAGAGGCAGATAAAAACCATATAAATACATATTATATAATATACAATATATAAAGAAATATTTATATAATTGAAAATAGGAAAAAAACCCCTCAAAATATGTAACCCAGTACAAAGAATTTCTCATTGAAATGTTATTGTCTTAATGTTGACAGTAAGTGAACATGGCATTCAAAATTAGAGGTGGGGTGGTCATCTTGGACATCTCTTTTCATTGCCCTGCATCCTTGGCTTATCTAAATTTCCCCAAAAAACAGATCAGTAGCTTGTCCCCCATCCAGGAGTGAGAAGTCCTTACCCACTCTAGAGGTACATTCTATTGTCTGACTTTCTACAGGTTTTTTGCTTTCTAGGTAGGTATCCAAATTCAATGTAAACCTCTGAGTTTTTTATAGGAATTTGTTACTTTTTGCCCCACCTAAAAGTAGTTGCTTACTATGTAACTAGTTGAAACAATGTGTATGCTCATGCTCATCCTGCCTACAATGATGTAATTAGAAAATTAAAGGGAAACATATACAATTTATTTCCTGGGGCACACCGCAGGGCTATTTTAAACATATATTGTGTTATTCTATTATTACTGCAAATTACTTTGAGGTTTTTCTAACACTGGATACAATAATAACAAAGATCAACTATAAAGTAGATAACGTGGATTAATGCTTTTTGAAAAATTACCCTCTAGCCACTATCTCCCAAACCCTCAGCATTTGTTTTTCTTTTGATGGAAGTACATTCATCCCATTGTGTCAAAGACTAAAGAAATATCACTTTGACAGGAAGGATTTAGTTAAAGAGTGCACATTGTTAACAGGGGTGGTAGTAATAGCATAGAGAGTGTAACATATACACTTGGTCTGGCTTCCAGCTGTGTGGCTTCACAGTTACTATGTGCACTGTGAAATAAATAAATCTTTCAATAATAAAGCAAAAGATTTTGGAGTCCAGGAGTTAGTATTTTTGAAGATGAAGGAAAAGTTTTCTTTCACTATTAATTTTGAGGTACTATGTAATCTCTCTCAGATAAATCCTAAAAAATGAGAATGAGCTGTGAATGTTGAGAGTGAACATACAAGTTAGTTCAAGAATATCCACTATTTTTTCCTAGATACAAATGTACTATTTACATTTTTTTTTAGCTTTCCAGAGGTAAACACAATTTCAAGTCAGTAGTACAGTTAATATTATTTCAGAGTCCTCTGTTCTGATACTGATAAAAATCTAGGGAAGTATAAGAGAAAACATTGGCAAAATCAGCTTTTGAGAAAATTGTCTCAGGTCTCATAAGAAAGATGTCTGTATTTTTTGTCTGTATATAGGGACATTCTGAACCCAGTAATTACTGTAAGACCCAGAATTTAATGGGCAACACTGAGATTTGAATGTGAAATGTACAAATCATGCAATGTGTTGAAAGAATTGACTGCACAAGACCTGATGCTTAGGCAGATGGGAATCCTATTTGTTGTCCTATCTCACTGCATTTAAAGTCTGCTATTTTCCCCATAAACACAAGTACACCACACAAGCAAGAATTTCTCTTGTTAACATCGTGATGAATGTCATCATCTTTTGCCAAGAAATTTAGGAATTATAAGATAACAGAAAATAAAGAGACATTATTTAAGAGTTTAAGCATCTCTTCAGTCTGATCTGTGGGCTCCAGCTTGAGATATGGATGCAGAAAGATATAACAAAAACTAAGCAACGAAGATAATTGCAGTCTTTCCCCTAGGTGTTTAATTTCAGCAAATGGGCGGTATGTTGGAATAAGATAAAAACACAATAATTAAGACTGTATTAAATACAGGGCTGTGTGTGTGTGTGTGTGTGTGTGTGTGTTTGGCCTTTTTTTCAGTAAAATGAACTTATTATTACATCATGGTTTTTTCCATCTTTGCATCCAGATTTCATGCAGACAAAAAATGACTGTCATTTCAGAAACAAAGTTCTTTTTGGGAGAATGGCCACCGCAGAGTTTGGTTTTAACCAGTGAGCCAGAGCATAGACAATAAATGTCTGGGTTTATCTGTGTTATTCTGTCCAATTCGCTGGTATTTCTGCATTCATCTTCCAGCACTACACTTGACTTAATCCCCCTATCTGAGGTGAAGTTGTTCACCACTACTCCCTTCTTTTTATCACTAGCATTGTATTTTTTGTTCTGTCTTGCTGTTAATAGTTTTCTTAGTGGGCCTTCTGCAATAGTCTTATTACACTGCCAAAAATTATTTTCTCAATTAATGTAATTTAGTTCATGTCTTAGCTGTTTATTCACATTGTATTGTAAGAAAAAGAAAAGTACATTGATGATCCCAATTCTTGGTCTGGAAAAGCACAAATGGAGTCCCAAGCTTGCAGGTAGCTACTTTGAAGATAAATAATGAAAGAAGATGACAGTAGAACTCTATAAAAGCTTAGACTTTTATTCACATGGGTCTAATCTTTGAATTGGAATCCAAAAATTATGTGGCTTTTGTCCTTAGAGATGGTCTGAAAAACAACTCCTCTTGGTCCAGGTGCTCCTTTTTAATTTTGGTTGCTTGTGAAAGTCACGTCTCTGTAACAATGGCTAAATTATATTTTACAAGTGGGGTCACTTGTATAAAGTGCTAGAATCACTTGCCAAAGACCACAGAGGAGGTCTGGGGCAGAAACAGAACAGAATGTGCAATTCCTACAATCTTGCCCAGTCCTTGAACCACCTTCAGCCTTCTGTTTCACTGTTACTGTCATCACCATGACTCACAAGTTATCCCATCTGCAGTCAAGCTTGAATGTTTTAGTAATTAGAGCTGGCTACGTTTTCTTTGTAGAAGAAAAACTTGACGTATTGAAATAAACTTGCAGAAAAGTGGCTTTGGTCAACTGTGAACACCACTTGTATTCATTAATTATTGCTGATTATCCAACTGAACCTCCTTAAAAGGATCTTTCTGAGAAAGAAAGCCAAGTGTCAGATATTTGTAATATATAACATTTCTATAACATACTAGATCCTACAATGTGTGCTCTGTTATGGCATTGGTCTCAGAAAAAAAAGAAAAATACCCCATCTAGAATAATCATTAAATCAGTGGGGGAAAAAAATTGCTGTTATTGGGGAAGGGCATCCTTTCATTTTTAAATTTTTAAATGTGAGTGGATCATTTCACCCATTTATCATGGGTGAAAACTGATAAACTCTTTTAGATATTAAGAAATATAAAAATACTGTAGTGCTCTGTAAGGAATCCTGAGAAAAAACAAAACGATGATGTTTAATAAATAATTCTGCAAGACTAATTTGCACCTCTCAAGGATTTAACTTCTTGTCTTTTAGCTAGATCAAAACAAATTAAACCGTTAAATTCAGTTTATGCTGAAGAAATCTCCTCTAACAGTCACGACTTAGGAGCTTCTGCTGTGAACAGAAGCATTTTTTTCATGTATTTTAAACATCTAACATGGTTTTCTTAAAAGAATAATTCCTTAAAAATAATATTTTTTTTGTATCTCAGAATTGCTGTATTTTAAGGGGGTTTTTTTGCTTATCACTAAAGTTTACCTCACTTGTTGACACTTTTCTTCCCACTGGAAAACTTTGACATACATATTTATTGCAGTTCACAGCTTTTTGAGTTTCAACTGTCACCAAGGTCTCCTTACACAAGTGCAGAAGTATGCAACAATGAGAAATAATGGGAAGAAAACACTTAGACAAACGTTTCTAACGCTGCAAGAGAGTTTGATCTGGCATGAGGGATCTGGCATAAAGGTTAAAGTCATGGGGTTAAAATTGATTTTTTTTTTTTTTCTAAACTCTTTTCCCTTCTTCCCAATGATACCATTAAACAAAATCTCCTACCAGCCTGAAACATCATTTCACTGTGTCACTGAATTTATGTACACCTGTATACACTTATGTATACCTGTATTCCAGGAGCTGCTGTAACTATGAAAGACGCTGCTTTTATTTTGTGAGACCAAACTTCATTAGTATTTTAAAGAATGATGCAGCTAAGGTAACTAGTTTGAAAAATAATTTCATGTTTTTCCAGTTTACTAAAAATGCATCTTGGACTTCTGGCCAAGATAGATCTCTTGGATATTTTTTGAAGTGTCTACAAGTTACAGTAATTTTTCATATCCTCATTGAGAGCTCAGGTCTAGGGGGGAAAAAGTGCCACTTTACTGAATGGGAAGGCAGATAAGACTGCCTTTGCAATTTTTCTTTGGGGGAAAAATCAAGGTCACTTACTTTAGCCAGCTGTGAAAAATTGAGTTTGGGCATGAATTTTAGCTGCATATTGCCTGCTTGCAGCTAGTGCAGAAGCCACCTGGCACTAAGTGAAATGACTTTCTATCTGCTCTTACCTCCTTTTCCACTTTCTAGAACAAAGCCATACAAAGTATCTTAAAGGTGCTTAATCTCATCTGCCTGACGAGAAAGAACCAGAAGTGTTAAAAGTTAGAAACACTTGAAAAAGTGGGTTAGGAGCAGCTATCCTATGCTTTTCATTTACTGTTCTTTATTTCATCTCAGACACTAACAGTACTTTTGTGAATGGGCTTAGGCATACGTTAGCAAGTCAGAATAATATGAATAGGAAATTTATGAACAAATCCGAATTGAAAATTCAGAGGCATACCTCTGTTGCTCTATCTCCTGGGAAAGCACTTCAGCAGTGCATAAATCTCCCTAGATCTGAGAAACAGTTCTGCACAGGGCTCTGCTTCCTTCTGCATTCCCCTCATTCACTGTAAAGATCACAATTTCTTCTTCAAGAAGAAGATAATGAACTTCTTCATGGTACAATATACAGATGTGAAGGATCAGACAAAATGGTGGATGGATGAGTAAAGAGCTAAAGTCTACGATGAAACAGCCTCATTATATATACATGTATAAATATTCATGCATTATCAACCTAAAAGCAAACTACAGTAACTTTTGTGTGATTTTACCACTGTATTATACTCAATTCCTCTTTTGTGCAAAAACCTATTCTAAAAAAGAAGATATTTTCCAAAAATTGACACAAGCATCAGACAGCTAGACACTCAGAGAAGTACAGTACTGACTCCAGCAGGATTTGTGTGCATAAACACCGTTGTGGAACTGAGATGTAGTATTTTAGCACCATAATGGTTAAGGATATACTAGGAATGTCTTGCAGTTGAAGCTGCCTAAATATGTTTGAATTATTAGTGGGTTAGCACAGAAAGCAGGAGGGGTTACTAAAGCATTTCTTACCCCGTTCAAGTTGTTTATCAAGTTCAGCCAAAGTTAAATGTTATGCTCAATGCACTTCAAGTTTTATAGGTGGTATGGGGATAGATACATGTAGAGCTCTGCTACTTTCTGCTTGCATTCAGCAATTGCTAACCTTCTTTTTGCTCATTATCTAAAGCTGGTCTCCATGGGTTGCAACTATTTGGGACACATACATTTAGAAACACTCCTATGTTAATATGGTTCTCCAGAGATCACAGCTGGGACACAGAGTTTCTGTAGCTGTGTATGATTAGATTAAGACTGTTCTCTTTCCAACCTTTACTTCTTATGTCACTGTAGAATCATGAAGTCTGCTTTTGCAACTTGTGCCCACTTAAATTCTGGAAACGTCTCAAGGAGATTAGGGTTTCTTGTAGTTTTCTTCTTTTTTTGTATGTGTTGTTTGATTTAATTCAGATTTTTAATATTTATTTTTAATTACTCCTGCTATCATTCAAACAATTTTACTGTAAAGATTTTTCAATCACTTTTATTCCTGGAGGAATTACAAAACAATATGTTCACAGCCCCCTTCTCTTGTTTTCTTATTGTGAAAAAGGAAGTTATGTTCATCACTGCATTCATTCTAGAGGGTACAATTTGCCTAAAGCTGCCACTCAAATTCCTTACACAATGACTATTTAATCCACTTCAGATGAAATCTGCGCTACAACTGTAAACTTACTAAGTACTGCATGTGCCTGGAATCCACTTATTTTAACTGATAAAAAGGATAAGGTATACGAGATGAACATCTTTACCACTGGTTAAAAAAAGGGTGCACTGCCTAAGGTGAAGAGTCAGAGAGGAGAGTGGAAGACTCTAATTTCCCACACTGGCATTGGTAGATTTCAAAAAGGATGCCTGATGCCTGAAAGTGGGCTTCCAGGCCAGTACAGATACAGACTGGGACTCTAGAAAACTTCAGATTCCCTTCACAGAGAGAACCTCCTGTAAGTTTTTGTTCCTGACTTGCTGTGTCTAGATTTGACCCTCTTGTCCAATGCGCATTGTTGTACATGTATGCACAGTTTTTCCAAATGATCATATTCCTCTGCTTCTGTAAGGGGTACGCTATTTTCTCTCTGTTTAATCTTCCTGGCGCCTTTTTGCAGCATTCCTCATGGCTGAACCCAAAGGGCAAAGCCCTTGTCTTGTGATTGGTGTTTTCTGTCCAGTTTTCTGTCTCCTGGTTAGAAAGAGTACACCTAAATATCTGTAAAGGTGTTCACGTGTTGTGTACTGAGTGAAGAAATATACTGAGTACTTTCATATGAGGGTCATTTATGCACTCTGGTAGAGGACACATCATGTGTAAGGCTATCAGAAAGTTCTCTGGTACTAAGTGAAGTGACGATATTTTCTATTTAGTAAAGAAAACAATCTTGAATTAATATTGCTTAAACACATTTAGTGCTTGCAAAGATTCTTAGGTGAAGCTTTTAGTTTCATTCTACTTAGTGCTGTCCTTGCTAAGATTCTTCAAAAATTATTTGGTTAGTTGTTTTGCTTTTCTGGAAAAACCTGGAGAAAAGCAGTGATGTTGTGATACCTGTCGTATTGTGAAAGACTACCAGAATATCACACGTGAAAAACTAGCTGTGATTTTACAACTACACATTCACTTATTAACCACCTCGTACAGGCATTGTGATCATATCTTCTGTCCCCCATATAGTGAGCTCTGTGGGAGGGAGACACAGAAATGGGGTCAGTGAAACACATGAGCTTGATAGCAGAGCCAGCTGTTCGGGGCGCAGCGCTCCTCGCGCGGAGAGCAGCCTGACATCCCATAAACAACTGGGGAAAGGCTGAGCTGCTCTCCAGCTCTTCTCATCTTCCCTTTTTATCACCCAGCTGTGAGTACTCATGCAGATAGTTTTATTGATGTAGAGTTAGTACTGCTTTTGCAGGACAAAGCTCTTAGCATGTCACAGCCTCCTAATGGATGATACTTTGCATTTAGGGATTTTGGTCAAATTGCTTTCTGTGTTCCTCCCTTCTTTCCTTCCCACTAGTCCATCTTTATGTTTATAACATCCACATTTGAAGAAAAAGTAAATTATGACATAATTGCTGAAAACTTGCTTACTTTTTAGGTTTCTTACAGTCATTTCAAGAAAGTACATGTAATGTATATAAGGGTCTAATCTTTAATGTCATGCATTTATTTTAGAACTTTTGCATGATGTTAATACTTCCTGTGTAATGGATGGACACATATGGTGGATACAGAGTACATGGTATATCGCACTGTGCTGAGGGGTTTTTGACACTTTAGTTGGCAGCTGATTCTTTAAGTAATTAAAAAAAAGACACCCTTCATCCTACCCATTCTTCTACATGCAAGTCTGCAAACAGTCATAAGTATTAAATCACTAAAATGGTGTAGTATGTATTTCTTTGAAGAAGAAATCCACTCCAAAAATTATTGTTAAAAAGTAATTAAAATTAAATCCAGTGTAAGACAGACAGGTCTAGTCTCACAGCTAAGCTTTGTAGGTGTTCAGTTTGTTAATGATTTGTATTGGTTTTCCACTGTTTTTTTTTCTTGACATAAATTTTTTTTATTTCATTCTTCAGTACTGCTGAACACTTTCTCAGCTGGCTTATTTCTAAGTAGGGCCCTAAGGAGGGGGTTTGACAAAGCAGAAAGAGGTGATAGCTGCTCCTGACTGTTTGCATGGTGGTCACAGCCTTCAGGATAGGATTTAAGACATATAGGGAAAGCTCTGTATCAATAACAGATTAAAACCAAACCTTGTTGACCCAGCAGAGGTACCAGCTCACATGATCCTTACATTGCAGCATTTGTTTGTCCACGTTTCCTAAAATCCTAACTACTGAATACCTGTGATTCAATGAAAATGTCAACTCAGAATATAAATTTCTAACCTTCATTTTACCACTCCCCATCCATGTCTTCTCCCCAACCTCCTGAAATTCTTTCCAAAGTTTGGAAATCTGCACGGTATAATAAGAAAATAGCAATTTAAGAGCAATTGTTCAAAACTCTGCATTAGCTGATAGCAAAATATTATTTTAGATCATATTTTTTGACCTTATTTATGAACATTTTTATTGTATTAGATTTTAAATATGTTATAGCACTGAAAAAAATATATTCACATTGCACATGGGTATTTAATCTAATTGATGACTATTCCATGAAAGGATGAAGGACGCAAATCAGAGAGGGGTGTAAACGATATTGTTTGCATCAGTATTATCAGTTCAGCATTTTAAAACTGGTAGAAGTGAACTGGTAGAAACTAGGTGAACAACAAGTCATCATAATGACATTTTATGTAATGAACTGAGAAAGCTGATAATTTTAACAACTGCAATTTTATTCAGTTTAATATATAATGTTTAATAAATCCTTTTAATATCATCATAAACATTGATTTGATATAGACTGGGAAAACAATTGAAGTTCCTTCAGGCTCAGAGTTTGCATAATAGCTGTACTCCATACAGTGTTTCACTCTAGATAGTTTCACTAAAATCACAGGCTTTAGAGGAAGTTTTTCCTATCAATCTCGAAATTCCTTCACTATTGCAGCTGCAGGTGCAGAACTTCAAAACTTCAAAGGGTATATTGACAGTAAATCTGCAAAAAAATGTAGAGTACACTCTAGAACATCAAGGCCATCTCTGATAATTTATAAATGCCTTGGTATGAGTCTGGACTTCAAATTTCAAAGGAATTATTTCTAATAGACATGGTTGTTTTTGTTTTCTTTCTTATTCTCTCTTGTAATTTGCATACAGTTTCTTTATGAATCTCCATCAAATCAGAGAAGCTCTTTGAACTCTAGGATTTACAGACTATGCACCTGGTGTTTGCCAATCAAGTTTTAGAAGTAATAAACTGGAAGATGTAAAGTTTAATTTTGTCTCTGTATCCTGTCTTAGGGGAGAGGGAAGGAAGGGATGAAGGTTTTTGTCAGCTTTAGAATAATTGGTTGAATTTAAATGTTGAATGCTAAGTTACTGTAGGATTTGTCTTACTTGTCACATCCTAGAATTATCCTTGAATGTTCAGTAAAATGAAAATTTTCAATCTTTTTGGTTGTTAGTTTAAAGTTTGTTGCATTTGTTGGCTAATTTTTTTTCCTTTTTTTTTTTCTTTCCAGAAGAATTGCTCTTGATAAATTTCTTTCTCTCCTAATATCTAATAGTAAAAATATTTTGGAAGAGAACAATGAACTTCTTCACCTATCCAAAGCCTTGCAAAGTTGCTAACAAGTTTGCTATGTCCTTTCAGCTCTTCAGCTGACTCTAATTTAGTAATAACCTTAAAATCCCTGTGAAGTGAGTGGTCAGTTCCTAGAAAAGGATAGAAATCAGCTGCCACTTCTTACATGACCTTATAGGCTTCAGAACAGGGCTCTGCTATTCCCCAAAACACTGGTTAATTGTGAGGCTAGGGAAAATGAAAATAGTAAAAAGCTACGTGAGAGCGAAAGAATACAACCAATTCCTTTTATTTTTTTTTTTTTCTTTGTGTGCTGTCCTTTTACTCTCTCTCTCTGACCCCTTTTCTAAAGGGAGGAATGTATTACTGTGATTAGAAAACTTTAGGTAAATAGTACTTTAAAAATAATTTAGTTCTAGGATTGAGTAAAGTTTTAGTAAAGAGGCTCTGATATTTGGTGTTATGAATTCCCCTCATTAGCATCATGTAAAGCTCTGGACTCTTCTAGAAACCAGGATTCTAATCTGTAAGATAAATATTTTTTAGTTCTGTAAGCAATACTGTGAATAAGAACATATGGCTGAAACAAATGGTAATAATACACATTTTTCACCAGGTCATATCAGCATGAAATACGTGTTCTGTCATTTATAACAATAAAGGGATTTGTTTTATTAAATAGTTGTTTATTCATACACGCTATGCAGCTGCTAATGTCAGTTTATCATTGTGATCTTGTTTTGTTCATTTTGTGGCAGCTGGAGGTTTGCTCTCCATGGGCTTTGCAGAGGTCAAAAGAAGCCTTTCTTGTAATTTGAAAGGCTGTATTTCTTAAAACAAGCTTGACATTTTTCAGAACATGGTCTACTTTGTTAATACCAAACTATTCTACATAGACATATATTTCAGATACGTTTTCTGACGAGGTATTTTATATATATATAAATATATAAACCTTTATACATAGTGCTAAAGATAGAGATTCTTATCCATTTTCTGTTCTGATTTTCTTGTGGACCCTTAAAAATCTGTCCCTCTTGTCAAACACAATTTAGATTTTGGGGTTTATTTTAATGACTTATTAGACTAGTAAAATGAAGCAGTAGGATCAATTAATTACATGACTAAGCAACAGGGTTTTTTTGTATTTTTTATACTTTTTTTTTCCTTATAGATTTGAACTGTGACTGAAATTCAGAAAAAGATTAAAATGTTTCTATTTCTTTCAGAAATGATTTAGTCTGAAGGAATGACTGTGTGTGATGTCAGTTCCTTTCAAAATTGGAGACGTAATAAAGTGGTGAAGGATTTATCTAGCTAAAATAGGAGGTGAAAATGAATCAATGTTACTGTCCAGATTTCTTTGATAAGACCCTGTGAATTCTTGTGTGTATACATATGCAAAGTAAATACTAATATTTTTAGAGGTTACTTGCAACTGAGAGAGACTTGGTTTTCTTTAGGAAGCAGATGGAACTTCCATAATTTTTTTTTCTTCTCACATTTAGGAAGATCAGGGTTTGACATTTTTCCTTTGTATTTTGCCTTAAGGGCAGGAAGAACAGGAGTGAGGTGTATCATTATTTTGTTTTGCTCAGATGGAAGAAAATATGTAGGCTGAAAGTGCTCATTTGAATGTAACCTATAATTTCAGTGGGAAAAAAAGGTAAATTTGTCATTCAGTTATTAAGAAAGAGTTGTTTTACTCCAGAGGGATTTAGAAGCTGATAGGATCAGTTGCTTGCATGGAATTAAAATTTATACTTATTTGAAAACCTCACATGTAGTATGTTTAAGTCTGTATGAACTGTCTTGAGATGGATTTTGGTATAGACTTGATAGAATTTTCACGGGAAAGAAGAGGCTTTTCTCCTGTGTAAACATAGATCATCTTCACTGTCTTCTTGAACTTCATTCATTCAGCCCATTGGGGCCAAACTCTTATATTCTATAACAATTTTCAGCATTTTCCAGCTCTTCTATTTTGAGTTGTTTGATTCTGTTGAGTTCAGTTGTAAGTCCTGGCAAGAGTTTTAAAGATGACCTTTATATTTAAAGTATTATGAGGAATATGTCCTCAAGGAATTAAGCACATACATTTCAGTGTAACACTTGATTGAGACACTCCTCATCATCTCCTAAAATCTCTATCTTTGCCCTCAATTTAACTTCTAGAGAGTGAATTAATTTGGTGACCTAATGACTTAGTTTTTTAATAAACATTTGGATACCATGACATAAACCATCAAGACAGGCTTATAGCCAATAAAAAGGTTTCTTGAGATAAAGTTTATATATCAAAACCAGCTGGTTTTCCAAGACATACCTCTTTCTAATTATCCCTGTTACTGGAAATCTAGACAATGAAATAATAGATATGCTATCCTATATAGTAGAATGAAAATAGACCTAAAATACTGATGTTCTTTAACTTCCAAGAGTTGAGATTAAAAAATTGATTTTTTTAAACTTAATTCATATTTAAATAACATAATTAAACAATTCAGGTTTGTCTTCCAGCTTAACCAGTGTGAGAAAACTGGCTTATATTTTCCTGATTGTTGTTCTTACTTTTAAAGAAATGATCTATTTTTCTACTTGAGACACAAAGTTTGCATAAGGACAAGCATAATTTTTGTTCCAGGTCCACATTTATTCCAAGTATGTGACTATAATGATGTAAAACACGTAGCAATACATAACTTGGATTAACATTTACAGATCCTTCTTAACAATAAACATATCTTATACTTCCATTATCCACATTTTTCAGATTTTTATATGCATCATTCATTATTTCTTCAATAAAGCAATGGAGGGAACAAACAGTTTCTTTGTTGAACACCATTTAATCTGGAATTCTGAGCATACATTTTTTTAACGTTGTGTTAAATTGTTTGTAACAGATGGCTCTAAAACCAACTGAAGAACATGTATTTGGAGTAAAATTGTTCTTCAAAGAATACACAAATGTTACATTTTTGGCACAAATTAATTTACTATTTTAAAAGTATGTACATGCTAACATTCATGACAATAATTAATCAAGTTTATGTTAGAGTTTTAGTGCAGAAGATCAGTCATGTTTATCAATCTTGTGCTAATAGCATTCCTTAATATTCCAGCTCTTTTATGTCCCTGTCTTAAGTCTTTATTCTGGTAAATTTCTCACTCATATGGTTTTGTACTCATGAGTGAAAGATTAGCAATGAACCAGACTAAAATGCACTCAAGTTCTGTCCCTCTTTTTCTGACTTTTTTTCATAGTAGCTGTTCAGTTTTAGTTCTTCTTGAGACTCTGATGAACTGCAAAAGTTCTGAGATTACTTTTCTTTTTGAAGGAGAAGGGACTAAGTGACTTATCCTTCTGTTTATGAAACACTATTTTGAAACGAGGAATCTCACACTTTGCATGCGTTTCTGTATCACATATTGGCTTTACAGCCAAGAAATCTCTCATTATATTGTCAGATGTCTATGTGCTCTTGGAAGTCCAAGTTCTATATGTGCTTGACTGTGTCCATGATGATGTTCTTAGTGACATAATAGTGTATGTGCAGGTTTAAAAATGTTGTGATCCTGAAATGTAATGATGAAAAAACCAATCCTATCTTATTCTATTTGCTTGTTGATAGTCTGACATGAACTCAACAGACAAAAAAAGCCAATAAGCTATTTCCACTCTTTCTTTCATGATGCATCTAATTTCAATTATTTACTCATATAAACTGTAATTTTTTAAAGCAGTCTTTTAACAGGTCTGAAGAAAAACTTAATCAGTTGTCTACTGCCCTCCTTGAATTTAATAGGTTGATGGTAAAAAAAGAGATCTCACTATCAAAGGCACTGTACCCATAACAACAAGGGATTTAAAAGGAAATCTGTCTTCCATCTCTGACTCAGTAAAGTACATTATATAGTACTGCTGATTTATAACTAACAGTTCTTAGATCTTTTAACTAGATTCATTGTGGCTTGGGTAATTTCCAGTGTCATTGCAATACAGCAAAGAGTATCAGTTAGTACTCAGTACTGCTGTTAGAAAACATCCTCAGGAAATTCCTGTTAATAATATTTTTATGAACTATTACTATAAAATAATTTCTATGAATTAAAAACCTTAAATGCAAATGCAGCTGTTTTCTACCTGGCTCCTACTGCTTGTCTCTCACAACTTGAGAAAAATTTGCCTTTTGCTGTGAAAGGAACTGTAAATTTCAGTATCATTAATACATACAAAAGTTAGGTGCAATTTACTGTCTTCAGAAATAGTTTTTTGTCAAGGAAAATTATTTTGTAAATAACTAGGCAAACCCTTAACTGGTAGTTATAACAAACAAATGGAAATAAAAATATGTTTCTAATAGCCATGTCTTCTCAGCACAATTAAAGCAAGAGACAAAACATTGTAAACAACTTTATCTGCCAAAAAGAGTTCAGAGCAATTATCTTCTTTTATTACAGAAGACACCACAAACAACCAAAGCAGCAATACAAATTTGCTCTTTGTATTTGCTTTGCACGTTAGAGATGCCATCAAAACCAAACCACAAAAAAATCAAGCAATAACCAGCAGAACAAAAAACAGCAAACAGCCTTTTAGATTTTGATATTTAAATGCAGAAGGAAATAATTTTAAACAGTTTGGCTTAAAAAGTATTTAAAAACATTCCTTAGTGATTCTATATTTGACTAAAACTGGTAGATATTGTGCATTTTAGAACAAAAAGTACTTAATTTGCTTTGAAATTATATTTAATAGAAGGTTTAATGCCTGGAGATAAAACCAGAAAAAAATACTTTGAAAGCATAGAAATATAAAACTTTATGCACCTTTCCAGGTAGGCAAGGCAGCAGTTAACCCTGGCAATACTGAGGCAGGTTGGGCAATTCAAGCAAGTATGCCCTGCCTTTAAGTAACTTCAGTGTCCCTGTGGTACATTCCCTGCAGCAGGAGCTCAGTACAGAAACAGCCCCAGGCTGGGCCAGAGGCACATGGGCCCAGTTCAATTTATTAATGCACTCTCTGCTGCACTGTGTCACTAAATAAACAGATGAGGATGGGAAAGAGATGCCAGCCACAGCAAGAAAAAGAAGAAAACCAACAAGAAGTGGCAGATACCCATGAGCAGCTATAAAACACTGCTTATCTTCTCAAGTTACAAAACCATTGGAAAACAGTACTACAGGGCTGCTTGTACTTATACTCATTTTACATACAAGAGAGGTGTGAATGGGAAGTACCTGGGAAATATTCAGTGTGGGAATTATTGATTCAATATATAGGCAGAGTGCTGCTTCAAAGGACTGGTACTGAACAAGTGTGTTCTCTGAAGATGTAATTACTGAGTATCCAAGAAATTTATGTTTGTTATTAGTTTCAATTATTCAAACTGTGCTAACAAATAAACAGGGCAAAAGAACATTGGGCTTTGGACATGGGTGTTGGACAGTGGCCAGGCAGAAAGGGATCTGGGGGTACTGACTGACGGCAGCTCAACATAAGCCAGGAATGTGCCCAGGTGCTCAAGAAGGCCATTGTCATCATGGCCTGTATCAGCAATAGTGTGGCCAGCAGGAGCAGAGCACTGACTGTGCCCCTGTGCTTGGCACTGGTGAGACTGCACCTCAAGTTCTGTGTCCAGTTCTAGGCCCCTCAATTTAGGAAAGATGTTGAGATGCTGGAGCATGTCCAGAGAAGGACAACAAGGCTGGTGAAGGGTCTAGAACACAAGTCCTATGAGGAGTGGCTGAGGGAGCTGGGGGTATTTAACCTGGAGAAGAGGAGGCTCAGGGGTGACCTTTATCACTCTTCACTGTCTGACAAGAGGCTGTAGCTGGTGAGGTCGATCTCTTCTTCCAGGTAACCAGTGACAGGACAAGAGGACACAGCCTTTCCCTCTAGCCTTCAGTGCCAGGGGAAGTTTAGGCTAGGCTTTAAGAAGAAGTTCTTCACAGGAAGAGTGACTGGACTTTGGAATGGGCTCCCTGGGGAGATGATGGAATCACTGTCCATGGAAGTGTTTAAGAAAAGACTGGATGCAGCACTCAGTGCCATGGTCTGGTTGACATGGTGGTGTTGGGTCATAGGATTGACATGATGATCTCAAAGATCTTTTACAACCCAGCTGTTTTTGTGATTCTGTGGATATTAACATATAGTTTACACATTTTTAAATTTATGAATTTACACAGTAATTGGAGTCTATTTGTGTCGTCAAATGCAAGCAAAGAAATTCAGCAGTGCTTTTTACAAGATAAAAATCACAGTAAAAAGTTTATAGACAACTTCTGTCTGAAAAATAGTTATTACTTTTTATTCTTTGTTTTTACTCACAGTTTTCAAAACCTGCAGATATAAATTAAGTTCAGTTGGACATGGTAGGGAAGCGTTGCTGGCCAATGTTTTCTGAATTCCACAGAATTGCATATTTCTGCACCTCTGTATTTTCCAATAACTGGGATTTCAGCTGTATGAAAATAGGCACACTTGTAGTTTAAAAAAAAAAAAAAAAGAAGAAGAAAGTGGTTTGGGTTTTTTTTTTTGTGTATAGAATCAGTCTAAAAGAATTTTTGAAATGGGGCATTATGTAAATAGTGTCCTAGCAATCCAGAGGCAATGTGCGTGTTAAAATCGCATGGGAGTAGGACTATGGATATTTAACATAAAGCAGTAGATAAAAAATACACAGGAAAAAGCTTAAGTTTAGCTCAAGTATACCCAAAAAAGGCACAGTAGAGTCTCAGAGAAATGTGTGATTCTATATCCTAACAGACCAGCTAACTAAATAATTTAATATTTTCACCTCTCTACTTATGCATTCTCATGAATGTGCGTGAGAAATCATATCACAGAACTTATATTTAAATAAATGCATTTTGAAGTAAAATGAAATAATTTGTGAAAGTGAGTCTTCTCATCAAATGTCAGTACTGTAACATATTAAAAGAAAGAAAACATTTCATTAATTTCTTTACAGGCAACATGGGATGGGACAAAATTTCCATTTCTATCACCTCTCCTGGTCATATAAGGTAATATAGTTTTCCCTGCAAATTTAAGTGAACTCCTGTCTCTTTTTCCAAGCAGAGTTATGAAACTGCCAAAAGCATAGCTACCAGCTCCAGAATAAGGTATCTAGATTTTGCCCTGTACCCTGCATTGACAGATTCAGTGACTGCAGCACACTGTTGTGATCTGTCCATGGGGTCTGTGGACAAGGGTGAAACCCTTTTGAGGCCCAGGTGAATTTCTAGGTTGTTCTGCACACTCTTATCTGCTCCTGTAAATCCTGCAATATTTGAAATTGTCTTTCTCTGAAGAAATACTGCTTTTTGCTACAGCAGCTGGTCCACAGCAGGCTTCAGCACTATCATGCACTATTAAGTACCCAAGTGAAGACACTGAGGCCCAATCTGGATTGCCAAATAAAAGAGACCAGGACCCACATCCTGGCTCCAAAGCCAAGTAGCAAAGTCTGGATTGAGTACACACACCTCAGCTTTTCCTGTCTGCAGGTAGATCCCCTGAAACCAGACAGTCACTCCAGGGTCTTCCCAACTGGAGTAGTTTCTGGAGTTTGCTATCCCCCAAATTATGTTTGGGAAAGCACAAGCTGGTCTCAGACAAAATAGGGAACGTCCCAATGACAAAGAAGTTCAGGCAGGCAAGCAATGGAGAAAACTCACACTCTCCCTGTGTTAGCACTCACACCCTTCTTTTTGCCTTTGGGATCCTTGAAAGCTTGTGAGGTCCTGGTACAGGATTCACTCAAGGCTGGCCCTTGTGGAAAGGGCAGGATCTGTTAGTTTGCAATAGGTTGATTAAGAGCTGTTTGGACGTTAATCTGAATGATGGTCTTGTTAGAAAGAAAAGTAATTTGTGCCTAATGAAAAGCATATATATAAAGAAAGATAATAAAATATTTTCCAGTGGTAAAGCAGATTTGAATACATTTCTAAACCTTATAATGTAAATTCTAGAAGGAGTTATCTAGTCACCAGTTTATGTTAGGAATATTTTCCTGAGTAAATCTGATAAAATAGGCCTCAATTCTAATTCTTTAGTAGGTCTGTAACTTCAAATTTGTAGAAAATTTCATTAACATTAATGGAACTGTTCACATTTTCAAAGTTATGAAGATACTACTCAGTATCTTCAGTATATACCTCTCTCTGCTCTCACCATCTTTTGACATTATCAGTCATACTTCAGTAGCAGGTGCTGTGCTATTTAAAACAGAGCTGGAAAATTAAACCCACTCAAGATACTCCCATTTCCCCCTCCCCCTTTCAATAAAGGAGGAGCACTAGGCGATATTACAAATTGGAATCACAGTTTACTAAAAATCACAATAATCGCAACAATTGTAATAACAAAGAGTGTCCAAAAGAGAGGGTGTTTTATCCACCAAAGGGTATTCACAATGGAATAAACAAGAGTTTTCATGGCTTAACACCTGCATCCATCTCCCTTCACACCCCTTCAGTCCAAGAAAACAATGAGGAGCTAGATCATCCCCTTGGAAGCTAGCTCATCCCTGCTGCCACACGTGCTGTCCTCAGATGAATCCACTCCATTGGTTCCACTACATTGGCCCTGTGCCACTACCACTCTCTCTCTTTTCTTTTTCTCAAGTGACATCTTGGGCTTGCCATGTTGCTGTCTCTCAGCACAAATCCACAAAGGCCGTGGTTAAGAGGAACAGGAAAAGGAACTGCCAGTGGTGGAGAGGGGCTAGGCCTGCCAGGGTGAACCAGTGCCTTTTCCTGCAGAGAGCCAGGCAAAAATGGCTAACTTTCCATTTCCAGGCCTGTTTTCTTTCTTTTCCTCATGGAAAGCTTGCTTCCCCAGCAGTGACATGTGTGGTACTGAATAGACAGCACTAAAAGCTCCACACCCCTGTCTCTGTACCAGGACAGGTCTATATTTGCATTACAGATTCTTGACACTGTATGTCTGGATAGTCAATCTCATTAAAAAAAAAAGAATATTCTTTCATCCAGGCTTGTAAATTTGTATTACATGTTCAAGATACATGAGCCTTCTCTTCAATTAGGAGCATAGGATGTGATCTGAAAGTTGTGAGCAAAACTCACAAAATATCAGACTAGATAAGCAGTGAGTGCTGTACAGATACTTTTGTGGAAATGGAAGGGATCTGTAAATATTTCTGGAAGAGAGCAAAAACACAACATGCAATAGAGAATTTATATGGGACAACATTCTGAGCAGGTCTAATAAAATTAACCTGGCTTCAACAACAGACATACTATTGCCATGAACTGGTTTGTAAGCATATATAAAGAAAAAACATTTACTATTGTTGTAGTTATTGGTGCTGATTTCATTTAAGGTTCTGAAAGCAAAGGCACTGCTTTTCACTCCAAAATCATTGGTTTATACAACACTGAATGGATTTTTACTCTTCTCATTTTGCACACTCATTTGAAATCTTCCTCCAAATAATATGTAGTGTAGGTATTTCTTTTCCTCATCTTGAGGACTACTTAACAGTTTGCGACATTAAAAATATCTCTAGGCACATTTTTAGCCTGGTTTCCTGAGGAAACAAGGCTTAGGCAGTCATGCAGTCTGTGTGTCTGCATTTCTCTCACTGGTGCCCTGGAGTGCCTTGGACAATTTTAACAAAATTCAACAGACATGGAGTTTTCAAAGATATTAAGCTCTTTCAACCAGCCTGTACAAAATATTGCCCTGGGGCCTCATTCAGGCTCCAGAGCTGTTTGTTTGATCCATCAGAGTTGACTTGTTCTGTTTAGGCTCACCCAGCAGCCAAGAAATAGCAACTAGCCAGGCAGTAAGCTCACAGAGAGCTGCTGGTCAGTTGGCACAGCTGCATTTTCACAAAGCCACAGTGCATGATACTTCTTGCTGAGCTGACAGGTCAAGGCAAAATTGATAGGGACCTGACAGGTTGTGGGCAGAGTCCTGCAGGAATATGGACATAGCTGCACAGAACTGCAAAGAGCCGGGGTTTTTAACCATTCTATAAAATAAATACTGAGAAAAAAGCCCAGAAAACCAAATAAATACAATTTTAAAAATTTAGAATTTTATTTGTCATGGAACTACTGAAGTGTTGAAACAACGCACAGGGTTCAAGACTCACCATCACCCAAATATGTGCATAACACATCTGTTAAAGAAGCACTCAGTGTCTGAAAGCTACAGAGAGGCACGTCCAGAAAGCATGTGAGCATGTAAGTGCATATATATATATATATATATATATATGCATACTTGCATATGAATGCACTAATCCTTGCATCTTCATAAGCTGATGGACATAGTCCACATAAAAACCTTTAAATTCTGCGCCCTTGGTATTTCCTGCACATTTTGGCCTCATGGCACCTAGTTGCTACTCTACTAGATGGTGGAACAGAATATTTGGCCAGTAAGATTGGGGTCAACTCTACAAATTTTAAGCAAGTTTACTGATTCAGCTTTTCTAAATAAAAGTTCTGGATAAACTATGTAGTTTGTCATTAGCAGGGCTCATATTACATAATTACAATGTGAGCTGCAAATAAGTTTCACAAGGGCAATGGTATCACAAAAACTTTCTAGTAGTTCTAGAAAGCAGCTTTGTTTCAGAAAAAAAGTCAGAAACTATTTCACAAATTTATTTTATTGCCAAAAATCTATTTCAAAATGTGTTAACCATTTGCCTTTGCTCTTTACCATGAATTGCTGTCTGTCTTCAGTTAACAAAGTGACTGAAGCCAAATGATTAAGGCAACAATTTAATATTTTTGTATCATTTAATGAAAAAATGTGTATTAAAAATTAATAAATTTGAAGGAAAATTGAAGGAAAAAACTCAAAAACAACATTTGAAGGGCATAACAGAGTGGACAGCAAATGTCCTGTAAGTAATGCCAGCAGGCAGGAAATAACATAGATTAAATTCAAAGCAGCCATTCGTGTCTTCAGTCTCTCCAAGAATGCTAGTATAAATCCAGCTGGCACCTCAGGTAGCTTCTCCAGCCACATCTGCCTGACGCATTTGGCTGTGTCTGATACCTCTTTTTTTTTTTGTCTTTTCTTAAGGAATGGTCTAACCGCTAGGAAAAGTAGAATTCATTTATTTCAGAATTTCACGGAACAGATAATTCACCACGTGGCAAATTCTCTCCTCATCAGGTTTTTCCTACTGTTGCAGTGCTGAGCAGGAAGAACTGAACAGCTATGACTGCCATGCTTCATATTATTCAGTGAGGCATGTCTGTATTTCCATCACATGTTTGTGGTTTTCCTTTTTCAGAAAGATGCCCAGTCATGAGCTTGAAGAAATGCTACATTCTTGCTGTTGCACCTAGAAAGCTCTGACCCAAAGACAGCAATATATCAGCAAACAAATATATATTCAGTCTGCTTACATAAACACTACCTGGTTAGCATTGTGCTAGTCCAAAATGTTTTTACAGGATTCATTTTACACCAAAAATCGGGCCAGATCTCACCTCCATTTAATTCTGTTGAATCTTGGCTTAAAGTCTGGAAGGATTTGGATAACAGGCTAGGAAAGGATCATAGTCTCAAAATGTGAATCAAAATTTTCAAAAGCTTCTAGATTGGAAGTGGAGTTTTGTTACAAGCTGTCTTTCTTTGTAATAGCAGGACAAGATGGGATTATGGAATTTAAATGCTTTGTATTTTGGATATATGTTCTTTAGCTCATGAGAGTACAAACTATTTCTCTACTTGAAATAAATGTCTTTTGTATATCTGCAAAAAAGTATATGATGCATTCATCCTGGAAAATAGGATATAAATTCCCAGTTTAGATTTGAGTTAGAAGTGTTTTGTGAAACCTCAAAATGACAATACTCTATCTCACAAAAAAAAAACCAAACCCAAACATTAGAAATAAAAAAGTGCATTATTCAATCTATTTCTTTATGCCTGCACAACATCAAGCAAACAATTAGCTCTCAATAAGCTGTAAAAAATAACAAATAAGCACAAGAGAGTACATCTGAAATAATCCCAAAGAATTAAGGCCAGGTAATTACAGCTGCTTAGATATGTTGACTATAAAGAAGTGCTTTCCTTGAGGGAATTTGAGGTTAACCATATGGCATACTGACCTAATCTTCAAAGGTACAGAATGGGAGGCTTTAGATGAAGCATGGCATTGCTATCTAATTCTTTGACACGGAAGAACAATTTGTGTAGCTCTGTAGATATTTTGGTAGCCATTTTTAATAAAGTAGTTGTGTAAGTTAATATTATAGCCAATGTTCTAGCATAATGTTTTAGGATATAAAGAGAGGAGTGACAGAGCCAGGAAACCATGCTGCCTGTGTGGAACAGTGATTCACTGCAGCATGAATCACTTGTGTCTAGAGGCAGAACTGGTCCTATTTGTGTTTTGCTTTGTGTCAATATTTCCATAGCAAATCATTGTTTTCAGTGCTTCTATCCATGGAAAATGGATTTTTAATTAAAACTGGTACACAAAACACCAGGCCAACAGCACCAATGTTAATTACTTGAAGTTATAAGTGTTTCCCCATACAAAAACCATTTGGGTCATTTGTATATATTTTTCAAGACAAAATTGATTTTGAAATGAATATTTGAACCATACTTATATTTTGTGAACTAGAGAGGAAAAGATCTGTGAATGTTACTGCCTCTCATTTTTTTAGCTTTTATATTATTGTTCATTCTTTCCACTACCTATCCTTCAAATCCTTACTACTTTGTACCACAGGCATTTGTGTTTCATGATTTTTTTAGTTACAGGTGAAAACCCAGTTGACCTCAGAGAGCCTGATTCGATAGTCAAAAACAATAGCAGACTTTTAACTCCCAGTGTGTTCCTTGTAATAGGACCTATGTTTATGGTTTATTTCCTAAATATTTCATAAGAGGTAAGATGGAACTCTGGGCTATAAGTATAAATGTTTTTAGTATAAAAGTATAAAAGGTTTTAATCAAAACTTCATGATCAGAGCAAAATCTTTCTAAGTAATGACAGTACATGAATAACTAGATTTTTCAAGTGTCATTGGTTTCTGTCTGGCATTTGACAGGGATATTTAAAAGTTCAGGTGTGACAAACTTGACCTCTTCAGCAAAATTATAGAAATGGAGGGAGTTTTTTGTCCAGTTTGGGAGGTGGATAAACTGGACACTTCTATGTAAGCCTGTTACCTGTGTATTAAACATCAGTAATATACCTGTATAATTTGAAGATTTACCACCATGAAAATTATTTTTTTAAACTCATTTTCTCTAGATTTTAGTGCTTTGATGTGCATGTATTTCCCTACCAGACACCTACCTTGAAATAAGTAAGGCTGCCTGACACAGTTTGGTGAAGGGAGAGGAGTTTAATAAGTGGTCACAAAGATTAATAGCTTATTTATCTGTGAAGCTTATTTATCCTATAACAGTCTATCTTGGAAATATCTGAAATGTTCTGGTCTAACTCAATGGGGGGTTGTTTGGTTTTCTTAGGCACAATGCAAGCTAGCTAGGTCAAGTTTAAAAGTTTTTGCTAAGGGGAACTTTTACCTCTGTAGATATTATGGAGTTTAGACACTTCTTGCTTTCTCTGACATAAGGAATTTTCTTTTCATTCATGATTATATCTATTGTTAAAGTAAATAAAATTACCACCTCACAATTATGACAATGTCCAATGAATTTAATAACACCACTTAAATAATCATTAAAGAGTGTTTAGGATAACAAATGTAAATGTTAATAAGTCTTCAATAAAGATTCAATAAAACCAGAAACATAATGCTTTTTAATAAATACTAAGGATACAAGATGATAGTGGTGGTGGTGATGATGATTGATTATTTAAAACCTTAGAAATTTCTTCCACTGAAGTCAGTATTACAACACTCACTGTCTTAATATTAAGAGCTTTAACGTCTCCCCATTCCCTCCCTCTTTTTAAGTGTTGTTAAATTAAAAGGACAGCTCAGAAGGACTACATAACTGTGATGACTTGACCTTTGACACTGCCTGTTACCCATGCAGTAATCGTCTGTCACTTGTCTCATATAAGTTTCTTCTTTTGCAATGAGATTTAGGTAATACCATGGGTAATAAAGAGTTTTAAAGATCTGGAGTCCAGCTTTTCTTTTTAATAGGGTACAGACACTCTAATTTGAAGTTGCACATTTTTCCAAACTTATTTTTCTTAATTCAAATTATTGTATTTAATGTCAAGAAAAAAATTATTTATTACTACCACAAGGTTCTCAGGTCTAAAATTTAGAAAGAAGGTTAAGTGTTCCGTCTAAAAACCTTTTTCTGCATAAACATGGTGAACCTCTACTGCTACTTTTTATGGAATAAATCTCATTTTCCTGGATTTTTGTTTTTCTTTCCCTATTCTGGCCTAAATTTAAAAGTATGAGTTCAGGTTTTAACCTGAAAGTACTCAGGGAAGAAGATGAAAGAAGTCATCATCACCCTTCCACTTCTTGGAGTGGAAGGTTGCTGACATCAGTGCACCAGCCTACACAAAATAAGAGTGAGAAACAGATGGGAATAAAGATCATAATATTGTTTTCTTCTTCATATGACTCAGAAGAGCAGTTCCTTGTGTGGGTGATATGTACTTCATTTGAATGGATGTGACATTTCCATTTTGCCCTTGTAGCCTAGCAGTCCAGAGCTATGCATATGTTACAATTCTTCTGACTCCAAGCAAGAAAGAGGTGGTTGAGATAAAGGGAAATAGTTAAAGGTCTTGGGTTTCCTGAGGTATACTCACAAACTCACTGTGGAGACTATAAGAAAATATTTCACACCTCCTATTGTCTTTACTTCTCCAAAAGTGGAAAATTTTCTCTGAAGAGTCAGTGGCTTCATTATCTCTGGCATGGATTATCTCAGTGCATCTGCAGGGGAAGGTTGCTCTGCAAGACTTTAGCAAAAGTCTCACAAGAGGACACTCTCACTGGGAGCTCCCTCCAACACTTAACCGTCTCATTTGATTATTTCAATCTTGAAGCTGCCGAATGAACTTCAGCTAATGCCTACAGAGACTTTAGCAATAATACTTTGCCTACAGCACTCTGTGGCAAGGCAGGACTGCATGAGCTGTCAGTATGCTAGCAATGTAGTAGGATTTCTTTGGGGTAACTATTTATTTTGGAAGCTCACTGTCATTCATAGAAAACACCCCAAAGGTATGCATGTTTCTTGCCACTCATAGGTGTTGGATTCAGAGATTTGTCTAGAATGTGTATGTGCCTTTTCAGTCAAAATTAGAAGAGTTTTATACTATATTCATAAAACCATGACTTTCTTTAAGTGAAGATTACAAAGCTATTATAGATGTCAAAGAGCAGCAGCCTTCTGCCTAGCTGGAAACCATGTATTCAATAACATCAGCCCCTGTGATGTGGCTTACTGTGCATAAAAGGACTCAGACAGCAGAGGTGAAAGACAATTCATAATGTCAGCCTAACAGGCTCTTGAATCAGCTGAGATACATGTAAGACTAAATACCTTCTGCTTGGATGCTGCAAGGGGGTCTGTTATATAAATGTGCACCTATTAAAGTATCTCCACCCTTACACATATCCAAAGCCTGTCTGGACACAGCCTTGAAAAATTTGTTCCAGCTACTCCTGTTTTGAGCAGGGGTGTTGGATCTCCACAGGTCCTTTCCAGCCTTAACCACTCTGTGATCCTCCATAATAACATCTATGTGATGGGTGGCTTTCCTTTCTCAGCCATATCCCAGCTGCTAATGAGTCTCATTTAGGATGCTTGCAAGAGTAAGCAAATCAAAATTGGTTCAACTCCAGATTTTTTCCACTTTTTATACTTCTGAGTCAAGAAGAAAATAAATTAGAAATTACTTTTATCCCAAAGAAGTTAAAATGCTTTATTTTTTTTTCCTTTTTACCATTTTAATGTAGTTTATTTCCTGTCAGTAGAATGATAATGTCATTATTTATAATTCAAATAGCTTCTCTATATTGCCATGCTTCTACATAGAGAATTCAGTAGCAGAATTAGATTATTTGTTTTTCATAATAAGCAATATTTGCCCTTGAGCCACTGGGAGTTGTACTTAAATCCCTGTCAATCTAGAAATAGGAGATGAAAAATGATAACTCTTTTTCATCCTTGAAAAGTCAGTACTAAAATCTCAACACAAAAAGCTCCTGAGATGTGAAATTTTATAGCTGTGTTTTCTCTGGGTGAAAAACATAGTGGAAGTCATTCTGGCTTTTTAATAATAATCTTATTTTGAGCTCAGTGCAGCTGGTTTCATAGTAATTAAAGTACTGGGGGTTACAAATTCAATACAGAGACCATACAATAAATAAAATTGAACCTCACACTCAACTGCACTAGGTAGTTGGTGTATTGTTGTTCCTAACATTTGGTTTTTTCTTGGTTGTTCTGATCCAAATGTCATGCAATCTCTTCTTCTAAAGATTATTGTTTCAAGCTGTGGGTTTGGAGGTTTGCATGTTTGTATTTAGCTTATGAAGACCATCACATTGTGGCAAGATACTGGTATAAATATTTTAGACAATGGAGCTGGATAAATTATCATAAAATGTCCAGTTCTATAGATGTATCTGTTTAGTTTTGGAGTTTCTTTTATTTCTTTTTTTTTTTTTTTTTTTTTATCCAAGTGGAATTTTTTCCTNCCCTGCATCCATTAGAAGACTTTGAACTCAATTCATGTCTGCAATCCTCCTTCCATTACAAAGTAATGTCAAGATCTCTGCAAAGACTGTGCTCTGTTTAATGTCTTATTTGTCATCTAGTTAAATCCTACTGTTTGACATTTAGAATTATCTCTAATGGCTTTGCCACTTTCCTAGGATCTTTGTCCCCATTCAGCATAGCTGTTGTATAATCTTTACTAAAATAGTATGCCTAAAACAAATAACATATATGTTACATAGATTTTGAAATTGTAAAAGGCTATATAAACATCAAGTCCATGGAGATTCAATCTTGTTATTTCAAGTGTAAAGAAAAGAAAACAGATGTCATACATGAAACTTAAACTACCTTAATCATAAACAAAAAGATTAAAAGAAGGGAGAAACTAGTGGTTGCTGTTAGTCTTATTACAATCAGATTCAAGATTATTTCTCACAGTTCTCATATTTTCAAAATGGAATTTAACAAACAGCTGGGACAACCTGAAGTCTTTAATTTTCCAGGCTGAACAAACCAAATTCTGTCAGCCTTTCCTCATAGGAGTGGTTCTCCAACCCTCTGATCAGCTCTGTGTCCTTGCTCTGAACTCACAGCAGCAGGTCCATGTCCTTCCTGTGAGGGTGCTGAGGACTCCAGAGCTGGATGCAGCACTGCAGGTGAGGTCTCACCAGAGCAGAGCAGAGCAGAGCAGAGCAGAGCAGAGCAGAGCAGAGGGACACAGTCTGTAGCCCTTCCCTTGTCCACTGATGGAGTCACTCCATCATTCAAGGCCACTGAATGAGTCAGACAGGACTTTCCCTTGGCGAAGCTGTGCTGGCTGTCTCATGTCCCTGTCCTTCATGTTGCTTAGCACAGCTTCTACATCTTGTAAGTAAAGATAACATTCACTAATATTTAATTATTAATATGAACTAAGAGAATAATTCCCACTACATGACAGGCTTGACTGTACATTTGTAGCATTAATCTGATATTCAGACTAAACTTCTGTCATTGAGATCATTAATTTAAACTACATGCTGCTTTGCTCTGCAAATTAGATCATTACATTTCTTACACTCAAACTTCATTATTTAGATGGAGAGTTAACATTTTTCTGGTCAGAATTTATTTTGTTTGCAATTTTCTGGAAGCATTTCTACTTTCTTCAGGGAATAAAGTTGAACAAGGTGTACCCGTCTCCTTCCCTGACCTCTAAATGGTGTTTCTGATTCTCTGCCCCAGTGTGCCAAGTCTTTGTACCTCTCCAATTCTCTGTGGGATAGCATTGCAAATAAATTAAATGAACTTATCTCTGTTTGAAGTGCCACAGGTAAACTTGAAAGTTAGCGAGCATAACTATGGTGGTGGTGAGAGATTCAGCATCAGGGACATTCTGGCTTCATGTGTTTGCACTAGGAGAAGTCTCTACCTGGAGCTTGTGCCTACTGACATTTCAATGTGCAGACATAGTGGTTAAGCACTCACTGTAGCACAATGACTCAGTCAAAATGCAATGGAGAATTACATTTTCCTGTGTTTACACAGGAAACAGGAGGGGCCAGAGGACATAAGTATACATCATAACACATTAAATTGGTTGTTCTGATATGGATAAGGAAAGCCATATCCATAAAACCTTGTTGCACTCTTCTGTGAGTGCACCATCTACAATTAGCAGGACGACAATGCCTTCTGAATGACAGAAAATGCCCTCTGAGTCATAGTGAGATGCTAGAAACAGTACAACATGTCTGTGACTGAATGCTTTCTGATAATCCTGGCATTTCTTTTCCCAGCTGAAATAACCTGTTGACTAGTTTATCTACCAAGGTAGAATTTAAACACTGATGTCCATGGAAAAAAGTTCATTTAACCTGATATTTTCCTCCAACTCTGGTATTTGTGGCAAAGTCCTCTACTACCCGTCCTGGTATAGGGATTTGTAATTTTATTTAAGCTTTTACTGACAGGAAAATGACTGATGTTAAAAAAAAAATCTGTTCCCAGATCAGCCAGTGAAAACCATGACAAATCAACAAGTCAGGAGGGTGACCACACTGATGGTGACAGACTCAGCATCAGACAAGTATGGTGTAAGTCCCCACCACCACCATGCTAGAAGAGACTGAACACAAGCAGCCAGGGCCATAGGTGAAAATTTTGTGGAAATGCTACATAAACACAAACACTACAGTTATATCCTCCAGCTGATTAATTCAAAATACATCTACTCCGGGTTCAGTTTACACTGCCTAATGATTGAACAGTGCAAATAACTGACATCAGAGACCACCAACTCTTTCTAGAGATGGGAGGGAGAAGCATTATAGAAGAAAATGCATATAATCCATTTTCCATATCTTAGTTTCAATGTTTAAATCAATTTTTAGCAAACATTTGAAAACTTCTGAAGAATACAAGGGAAGAAAATTACCTTAAATGGCCTGCTAAACTGTGGCAACGTGAGCATTGTGGAAGTCTCTGCATGACTGCAAATGCTCTGAAGAATCTATTTTTGGTGGTTCTGTGTATGGAAGTTGGACATGTTTCTTTGTTTTGAATCAAATACTATATATGGAGATAGGAACAGTAAAATAATAGATGTAAATATCTCAAAATGCCTGAGAACTGACCAAAAATCTAAAGGAGGAAAGAGAACTATAAACAGAGAAAGAAAAGATGAATTAACACATTCTCTCCATTAGAGCTAAGAATGCTTCAGTTGTGTTGGGGCTCAGTCCAGGGCATGTGATATTAATTAGAGAAGTGTCTATATGTAACAAAGATGCAAATGTAGCTGCTGCTGCTCAGAATTTTTCAAAGTTTGTTTTGCATCCCTGGTCACTGCTGTCTGTATTTCTGGTGCAATACAGTAGAAAAAGTACCAGGAAATATTTAGAGATGCTCTTCCTAGGGAGCTGCCTTTGGACAAGGAGGCATGAGGTTGTATGAGTTTACTGTAAAGTTATAGAAAGAGTATATTTACTACTCAGAACATCACATAAACTCTGAAAAACACCAAGTGCAAACCAATCAACATTATATTCTGTATAGACTATTAGAAACTCATGGAAATGCATTGTTTCCTAAATAGAAAACTGCAAAACACAGTTTATAATATAACAAACCTATGTGGCACAATTTACTCAAATACCTTCCTTTTCTGTGCCCTAAAAATGAGTTTGAGGGACACACTCTGTGTTACATTGTGTTTGGCTCAGGAGTGGGAAACCACTGTAAAGTGCAGGATAAAGCACAGACTTGGGCTCCTAATTAACCTTCCAGCCCTCAGGAAAGCTGGCATTTGGGTTGTAAGAGGGATTTTTTGAGCCACAAAAGGTCTCCACCATCTCTAATACTAGTTAGGCACAGCCCTGCAAACATTCTGCTTTGTTGAGTAGGGGGAAATGCGAAATATGAAGTAAGAGCAAGAATTTATGTTAGCTACAAATGGGGACTTTATTGCAGAGCTCTGGCCCTGCATGTTAGATTTGCTCATTTAGAAAGCATATGTCAAATCATCAAAATATTTTCCTTTCTCTTTTCAGACCATATGCATATAATGTATGTATATAGTGACTTGCTTTTTGGGAAAAATAATGAATAAATTATATGTATAAAATGTCCTCAGAATGATGATAGTTCTAAAAAATATTAAGGCACATGCATTTGTCCAGTTCTCGCATATATTTTACCCATCTCTAACTTTTAATCTCTTAAATATCTGCCTTTCCTAACAAAAATGCCCTAGAAGTCTCACACAATTCAGTCTTTCTCTACTTTTAAGTCCTTCTTCTACTCTTCCCCCTTCTACACCACCCTCTTTTAATGGGACACAATTTCTAAATAATAAATCAGTCTGCTTTCAAAATAATTTCTTGCTTTCCTGTTAAAGACAGTTTTGCTGACTGCAGAGACAAGAGAGGCCATTAACAAGCCTCCCTTGAAACACTGTACTTACGTCTAATACATACTTTTATAGCCATTACCCCTGTACAACACAAGGCCACTCTGCTATCTATGACTTCAGTACAAGAATGACTCAGAGCAGAGATGCAAAGTTTATTTCTGCTTGGAAAAAAGCTCTAAAATATTTGTGTGTTTTCATAATCATAAACTCCTCAGTACAATAATTTGCAAAGCTGCCAATATGTCAACCCTGCCCAGTCTTCTGGCCCATCAATTTTATATATCTTTAGTCAGATTCACCAGTTTCTGTTGAAAACTCCACTTTCTTCAGCTGTCCCTGTGAAATGCGTAGAAAATAATTTCAGCACAGGTTGTCTGATGTTCCACACGTTTCTTTTTCTCTTCTTACAAGGCATTGTTTTCAGTCAAACAAATATTTAACAATACTGTACCATATGCAAAATTTTGCAGAGGGAGAAGGCAACAGTAGGTTGTTTTCATTTCCTTTTAAAGTGTGTTAATTGATTTCCAAGGAAGCTTAACAAAGTCATGTTTTCACCCAGATTCATGACCTGAATAAGCAATACTTTTGTAAGAGTTCTTTTACAATATCCACTGTCTCTAAATATTAATGACAATCAATGAAATCATTAAGTTATAGGCCTTCTTTTTGCAAATAGTTTTTAAAACTTCAGTGGTGAATTTGCTTTGAACAATTTGGTCTATTTCTTTTCCCCCAGGCTATATGGGATTGTGAGATGCACAAGTTATTGTGATGATTCTTGAAACATTTCTAATTCAGATAGAGAGGGTTATTGAATATACATGGCATAGCCATAACCTATATTATTGACAGAATGGATGGGTTCAGTTTTTTGGAAGGAAAAAAGAAAAGCTTTCCTGTGAAAAGGACAAAAAAACCTCACAAAAACAAACAAACAAACAAGAAAAATAATTAAAAATTTTGTCTACCTCTGTGTTCCCAGGATTTAGCAAATAAGAAGAACACTCCATTCTGAGATATTATGTAAACCTGGGATTTTTCCCTTGAGACTATGGGAAGACATTCATCTAAGCAATCACTGAGTGAAACAAACAAAAAAAAAATTATATTTTTGAGATTATACAGGATAAAGCTTATTCTGCAAAAAGAGAAAAGTAATATTTTAACGTATTCATAATCCAAGAGTAAAAGTAAAAATTCATGATGAAATTAAAACAGTAAAGGAGCTGTGTGAGAAATTCTGGCAGTGTGTAGAGAAAATAGTGTAGAATCCAGAGTACACATATATTTGTAGGCAATATGTTAAAGAAGAAGTAATTCATTGAAGAAAAATTTCCTCCAAATCACAAAATCTACCAGTAACTGTTAAACTAAAACAGAAGACTACTCATTGAAAACAATTGAAAAAACCTTGCCCTTTTGAATTTATTGGATTAAAGGGAATAATGAATTATCTATTCAGAGATTGAACAGAGAAGTATAATTTTTTTTGCCTGTACTTGCACTTCAATGTTGATTCTAATTAGGTAAGGTTCATACAGCTGAAACTAAACTAGTTTTCAGAGCTTCAGTATCTGCAATAGCTGACCTTTAGAAATCTTTCTGAATGTTAACATAATTCTGAAGGTGTTTCTAAAATACTTTTCACACATCTAATGTGACTAAAAATCCCAGATTTTGACCTTTTTGAACTTACCAGAAAGACTGATGAGGAGAATTTATACAAGCAGGAAAAACAAATGAGTGCAAACTTCTTAAATACAGACTGGAAATTATACTCCTACGACTTCAAGGAGTATGACTTTGGAGGAATTTTCTTACAGGGATAAAAAGGAGCAAGTTGTTTTAAAATGTAAATTTACATACTTATGGAGGACAAGACAGAAGAAGATTATTTGCAATAAAAAAAGGGTCTAGACTTAATATTCCAAGGGGGTCTTTCTAGTTTTATGTTCTTACATCACATTAGAGAAAACTGCAAGCTATTGGAGTGCATGATTTTTATTAGGCAGTTGCTGAAGCTCCACACACGAACAAGTGTTAAATCCTTAACCCAAGGGAGTCTGAGTTTGATTTTGAGAGGAATAGTACTCAGCACATTGCATAGTTGGAGTTAGCGTCTAAAATACTCAGAAGTATCAAAGTTAAATGCCAATTTTCAAGGAATTGCTACTTAGTAGCTTACGTTCCGTTCTCCTAGATAAGTAAGATGCCACTAGAAATGGAACTTATTTTCTTAAATCATCTGGCTGCTTTAGAAATCTGTACTCATTAGCTTCTCTAATTGCATGATCAGAGAAACAAATTAAAAAGATATTATTAAAGGCCATGAGGAAATTATAAAGACATTCTGTGGTTTATGATTCAGCATATGACTTGATACAATGTTTCAGCTTATTTTAATATGTCTAATTAAATTGGATCATTCTGAAATATCAGTAATCTATTTTGACACGGTATGAAATTGCTGTATTTGAATGAAGAGCACTACAAATCTGTGAAACACGGCAATTTTGCTATTTCTGTATGTCTTCAATTAATCAAAGCAACATATCAAAATTTATTACTGCTTTAACATTGCTGATTACTATCTGTTATTTTTTAGGCTAGATTTGAAGTGAAATTTTAACCTTTTCTTTTTCTTTTTTTTTCTGACAATATTCCACAAGTTGCAGGCTCAGCAGACATTTTCCACATTTATATGCTTAAATAGCACAGCTCTTGATTCTTAGTTGAATTAATGGTTAGGCAAGGTATGCTTTCTACAAAGAGACTATGGGAAAACACAGGTAATTAAGCAGGTTGCAACCTTGCATAAACCCTTAATTTGGTATTGCCTTAACAAGGCAACAAATAAATAGAGTATCAGTATTTGGCTCTTTTTAACTCTGGAAAGATCTATTTCTTCTTGTGAGTTTCACTGTGCTCCTTCCAACCCCATACAGCTGAAGGAAAGCAGTAGAAGCCCCAAGGAACACTTTCGCTTGGTTTCACAGCACAGTTCTATCTTCTGTGGACAACAGCTGGCAATTAATCACAAAAACCCTGGTCCTATCCAGACACATTTATATTCCAGGTGTTCTTCTGCAAATTCAGGCTGTGAATGAGATTATGTCTGCCTTTTTATGTTGCTTGCTCTCTTGGCTTTACAGCACAGTACCCCCAAGTGGCCTGTTTAAGTCAGAATTCAAACATCATAGTTCGGTGATGGGTTTTTAATGAACAAAGCTGAAACTAGACTAAGATTAAAAAAACAAAGAGGGTAGCAGGGAGCATTTAAAAGAATCTTATGTAAACAAAACTCATCTCAGTGACCATGTCGGAGGAAATGAGTGTTTTACTTAAAATCACTCAGAAGACAATCACCCAAATTTTGATTTGCAATGCCTTTCAGTGGCCTGTGGTCCTGGCTCATGATTTTGCTCAGTGTCTGTAAAATGGTAACACTAATCTTTGAAAGTAATTTTTTTCCCCTTCATGGAGGTTTTTTGTGGTCATGAGCCAAGAAGGACTGGGTAGAGCCCAAACTTGTTTTCATGTTTATCACATGGCATTAGAAACAGCTGGGCATCTATGCTAGACTAATGACAGTGACACTGAAAGGATGGCAGAAGGGAGCAGAAAGGGGAGAGGGAGCTTCACCTGCACTTTTTTTAAATTGGCTCTTCCCCTAGTTTTTATTCATGAACTAAAGTGTAGTACGTTTTGTACTGGAAGCTTCTACTTTAAGTAGCCAGTCTGCCTGTTGAAGTAAGAACTCCCTGTACAGTTGTCATCAACTGTTTTGATTGAAACCACGTTGTTTTAAACAGATGTGGGATCATATTCTGCAAGGACCCACTGCTGGACAGCCTCACTGAATTCACTGGCAGGTGAAATTGTACTGCTCAGGGAGTGCAGTCCTTTCTTCAACATGCAGCCAGTGTCAGAGGAACTGGCTCTGTGAGTGGTGTGGGACTGCTGAGGATGCTGAAAACACCTCTTGCCTGCAGTCCTCACTCACAGCCCAGTGAGAGTTATTCTGAATTCAGATGATGAATGAATATTTGTTTTAAGGTCTGCCTGGTTTATGTGCAATGACAAGGATGTCTTAATCTGATTGGTTTCTACCATTAGCATAATCCTTACATAAGGGCTACTAAATACTGCAGTCAGAATCTTTCACCATAGTATGGTAGGATATCATGTCTTAACCTGAGGTTTCTGGGATAAATCTCTCCCTAACAGTGTCACTAATTCATCTGATTGAAGGACAATCATGTAGCAGCAAACAAAGGGTTTCATGTAATATGATAACTTTAGGATTTAGTACTGTATGTGTTTAGGATTAGTGTCAAATACAAGTTTTACCTCATTGAATGTGGTAGCTGAATGATTCTGCCAATTGAAATACCAAGTAAGGATAAACCACATATTTTCAGAGTCCTCATGGTGGTTTATATAAGAACTGATATGTAGGGTTAATACTGGTATTTCTAAAACGTTGCCAAAAATGGCTGGATGGAATTACAGCAGCAGTAGTTACAACGTGCAACAAACTTACATTTTGGATTTTGTTTCTTTTTCATCACATAATTATTACATTAAATAAGAAGAGAAGAGAGAGAGAAAACAAAATAAAATTGATTAGTTAGGATTTGAAACAGTGCTATACAAGTCTGAGTGCTCAAGGGTCTTCTGTTAAGGGCCACATTCAGAAAACTCTGTCCAGCTTCCCTTCAGCAGCAGTTCACCCAAAGCCAAGGCAGTGCCAAGGCTTGCATGGGGTCACACCAGCAGAACTTTAGATCCTGCATCTTCATTTTTAGAAAGATACACTAGTCCAGAAACCTTATTAATCTCTGCCTATAATAATGATAATTGTAATGAAATGCCACATGACAGATTAAAGAGAAAAATAATGAAATTACATGAGGAAGTGATAATCTATCCTCTCCACTCCTTTTATTGTTAATGATGTTACTGGTTATATGCTGCCAACAAGCATGGGAAAAGAAGTTATATGACCAAAGTATTTACTGTCTTATAACCTGTTCTTACTGCTGTATGTGACTGTACACAGGTATATATGCACCAGCATTGAATATATTTTCTGTTTGCCCATTGACTAAGATGCTGAAAATTGCAGGTTATTCAAGAAAAGCTTCCATCCACATCAAATGCAATTCTGACAAAATAATTAAGGTATGCAGTTTGTAAGTATTAACTAGTACTACTATCTGTTTAAAAAATCCATATAAACTGACTGGCAAGAACTTTGGCCTACGTCAAGTTGTAGGTTTGGACATCTGTCTGATGAAATAAAAATTTTAAAGTAGTCCCACAACTACTTATTTCAACTATTCAGATAATGTTTTGTTGTAGTGTTTGATTATTTTTTGCTAAACCACTTGGTTTTTCTGATTTGTTAACATTCTGTATTTAAATCTTGTTAGATGTTTTCTACTTTTTTTCCTAATGTCACCTCCCTGCCACTGGATAATTTTCCATCTAAAGCCCTATTAAAACAAGGGATCAGCTGTATAGCTAGTCAGTTGTTAGCTATTAATCTTTACCTTATTATTAAAAATCCTGAAGATTACACAGTTTTGATTGTTATTATGTTGGGGGTGGGGCTTCTGTTTGTTTGTTTTGGCTTTGCTCTGCTATTTTATGCAGGCTAATTAGGCCTGCATAAAATATATTTATTAATGAGAAAAAGTATAACCTTTCAGCATTTTTAAATCAGTCTTCTCATTTTTGTACAATTTCAAAGAAGTCCAGGTAATTCTATAAGTGGAATTCGATCTAACTAAGGCTATTTCTTCTTAAGTAGTCTGTTACATAAATACGTATGAGGCTGACAGAATATTTGCTTGCATTTTCTAAAGAAAACCTAAAATTGGTAAAGCAGGCAAACCTTAAATTTTTGAATAAGGATTTTCAGGGTAATGGTTAGGGTTTCTGCATATCACCTAATCTTGTCTATCACAATTTGACAGTGCTGCATGTTATGTCCTTCAAATATAAATTTCTCAGGAGAATAGTGGTGTAAAAGCAACTATTTTCTCGTGTTGGAGCTTTTATACATGAACAATCTGACATGATGCTGCTCATTATAGAAAACTTAATAAGCTTTTCCTATGAGGTAGGACTGTAAAAGCAGAGAAAAGTTGCTCTGTCACAGGAGAAACTCGAGTATTCCATAAAGACCTTCTTTCAAACTGTCCTGCTTAAATGACAGTTCAAAGATATCTGACTCATTTTATTCTTCTTAGTTTTCATATTTAGAAAGACTTGTGAAAAATTTTGGTCTATCAAGAAAGTTTTTCCCCTTTTTCTTTAATCTTCTTTTTTATCTCCAAGTTTTCCTCCTCTGGAACATTGTCTGCATTGTCTTATGATGACCTTTCTTTTGCTGAAATCTTCAACCAGTCATTAATCACTTCTTATCTGAACTATTGCTATTCCCTCTTCACAGTCCTTATAAATCCTTATTATCTCAGCTTCAGAAAGACTGAAGTATCATAGCCATAGAGTCCTTCCTATCCAGCAAATATCACTACATCAGATTCTACCCTAGCGTTCTACTTAGATTGATCTTCTAATCGACTTCAAAATGGTGTTTTTCAAAATGTTGATAAATTATTCTAATTCACTAAATTAACTTGTTGTCCAGCTACACCTAACTTTACTCTTTCCCCTTGATACCTTCTCTGTGTCTGCACCATCATTTGAGCAGATTACTAATGTGTCATTTGAGCAAAATTAAATTCCCTGTCTTTGTGGTATCTCTGTCACAAACCAAATTTAAAACTCACATTTAAATCTCTTTATTTTAAGGTAAGTTGATTGATTTTTTTGTAAATCCACATATGATATTTCTTTATACAGAACTGTGTGTCAGAATTTGCCAATAAAATCCTGCACAATAAAAAAAGAAAATAATGCCATGTAATTCTGTAGTTTCTTCTGTTTAATACTGGATGACTTAAAAGGCTTTTTCATTTTATAGTGGATGACAAACTGACATGCAATTTCAGCTTTTTGTTTACATGAGCTTTTGTTTACGTGGGTTGCTCTACAGTACTTGTTCTTTTTAATTGCCTAAATTAAAAAGGGGATGTACATTAAATATACATATGTAAAAAATTAAAATCAATAGCTGCATGAAGAATTTGAAAGTTTTCAATTTTATAAACCATTCTGTTTAACCAAAGATTTAGGAAAATAATACTTGATTTTTTAAATTATTTTTTAAAATCTTCAAATCAAGGTATGAAATTAAATGGATGAAAAGGCTCTGGCATTAAGCATTATATAAGTTGTGAGAAATGCTTTATAGAAGGTGAAAAAAAAGTAAATTAAAAAATCAAAGAAAATCCACATTCGATTTTTCTAGTAGAGAGGAGTTTGTGATTAAATCCCTTCCAAGCTGAGTAAAGACAATTTCTCAGTTCATAAGAGCATCTAACATTTATAAGGCTATGGAAATGTTGCATTTTCTGTCTGAAAAAACAGATTTATGATGGTCAAAACCACCTCACACTGCTTAAAGCCTTAAATTTATACCAGCACCCACTTTTAGGCAAATGTATACTGGGGAGCTTCCTTTGATACAATATAAAAAATACAAAAACTCGAGTATAGATTTTTTTTCTAATAAATTATCATCCCTGTCACAATCAGGCTAATCTTTAGCATGTGAGCTCTGTGTTCTTTCTTTTTTTAAAATGTTGATTTGCAAGTAATTGCACTACAGGAGAATCCTTCCTTTTACCAGGCTAATTAAAGGATTTGTTTTTGTTGTTTGAACTTGAAGAACAGATCTGTAAGATCTAATTTAAAGTAATAAGGATGCTACAATCCAGAAAACTGTACTTATGAAACACCCTGACTTTTCAAGGAGGTACAAAACATCACAGGGTATATGAAAGCTGCTAGTAGAAGAGTAGTAGAGAGAAGCAGAAACAGAAAACAGGGACAAGGTCAAGTCTGGAACATTTCAGAGACTGAACAACTGACAGATAGAGGCATGGAGGAATAGATTCCTGGAAACATACTTTATAATTCGAATGTGAGTCCTGAGTATCTATCTGGTGGACAATCTTCAACTCTAGTTAGGTTGACAGAGTAATAACTTTGTGTTTTCTTTCAATATAATAGCTAGGTCACCGCAACTTCTTATATTCAAATCAACATTTGGCATACTGTCAGTAGCTGGCTATTCATGACTTCTTTTGTTATTACAATTAGAAGCCAGCAAACTGGGCACAATGTATCTTGAAAAAAGGAAAAAAAGGTATTAGATATTTGTAATTTCTCTGGAGGTTTTTACTTAATTGCTATATGCATTTCCATCATATGCCAGTACAGAGACCTGCATAACCATACTTTGCATAATTTAAGCTCTTCTGCTAGAGTTAAAAATAATAAGGTTCTTTGGATGCAGGTGAATTTAATCTATAATTACCATTTCATAATTTTAGAATTACTAATGGGAAAACAGACCAGTCTTTTTTCCATATAGAAACATGATAAGGAAAATTGCTCTTTTTTTACTCCTTTTTGGTATAGACTACCACAATTTCTAGATAATATCATGTGATGTGAAAAGGCAAAGCCAAACATACCAAAACAAAGATTTATTTTTTATAACAGTGAAGACTGAAAAAAGAGATAAAATTGATTTTCTGGTAGACCTAAAAAAACCAGTTTGAAAGAAACTGATGAATGTAATGACAATACAACTCCAGGAGGCTTAAGAACCACTAGCTTAATGAAGCTTAATTCGTTACTGTTTAAACAGTTGCTGAGCTGTGTCTGTAGACTTTCCACCCACCATCCACCTACCTACAATTGATGTTATACAAACTCCTTCAGTGCAGAATGAAACAGATTGGACCATTTCAGCTTGGGTGCCCAGGGGAGCCAATCTCAGAGGCAGCAACAGGAGCTCCAGAGACAGCTATTGCAATTGCAAAGATACACACAGTAGTTATAGTTGGATTATTAATTAAGATGTTTACTCCCTGAAATATTACCAAATGGTATGCTGCAACAGGCATGAACATGCTCTTTTGAGAGCCTAAGGCAACAAGAGCCATTTAACTGCAATTAGAATATCAGAGAACCCAAGCTAATAAGCCTTGGCCTGAAGCATGGTTTATTATTTTAGGAATGATGCCATGCTAAAGTGACATGGATTATATTGGTTGAGAGTGCAAAAGAACAAGATTATTTGCTAGCTAAAACCTACACAGACCTTATCCCAATTTCAGCACAGAGTTTACAGGCAGTTCAAGTTGTATATTTCTAAATTGAATATTTTATACAAAAAAAAGCCAGAACCCCAGCTAAGAACAAGATGAGTTATTATGTTTTCATGCAGAAGTTATGATATCTGCTATGTAATAATTTGTAATTAATAACATGAAATTACAATTTAATTGCTTTTTAGTTATCATTAAACAAAATGTTGGAAACTGGGGAGACGTGAGATTGCAAAGAGGTTTAACTGCTCATTCTCTCTCTCTGGAAAGAATTGAGGTCCCCACAAAATTACAAAAAAAAAAAAAGCTCCCTTGTTAGAATTATATGTTTTAAGATGGACTTGCCATTAATGGATACTAGAGAATCACAGAACAAGTCAGGTTTGAAGGGACCCCCATGCATCATCTGGTCCAACCTCCCTGCTCAGTCAAGCAGGATCGTCCCAGAATACACAGCACACGATTGCGTCCAGATGGTTCTTGAGTATCTCCAGTGAGGGAGACTAACCCCCTCTCTGGACAACATTCAGGTGGAACTTCCTGTGCACCAGTTTCTGCCCATTGCATCTTGTCTTATTGGTTATACCAAGGAGAGCCTGGCTCCATCCTCTGACACGGTCCCTTTGGATATTTATACGCGGTGCTGGGGTCCCCTCTCACTCATCTCTCTGAAACCTGAAAAGCCCCAGCTTCCTCAGCCTTTCCTCATAAGAGAGATACTCCAGTCCTTTAATCATCTATGTTATCCTCAGCTGGGCCTGCTTCAGGAGCTCCAAGTCTCTCTTGTACTAAGGAGCCCAGAGCTGGACGCAGCACTCCGTACCTATATATTCTTAGAAAATACAACCTATTGAGTGTTAAAAGACTTTTTACTGTCCTAGGTTGCAAATGTAAAATGTGGCTGGGGGTATGTATTCTATTACCATCTGTTAGGGGTGGGGCAGTTATCTTCTGTTAATTGGGGCCACCTGTTAAAACCAGGTGGGGCNACCAGTTTCTGCCCATTGCATCTTGTCTTATTGGTTATACCAAGGAGAGCCTGGCTCCATCCTCTGACTCGGTCCCTTTGGATATTTATACGCGGTGCTGGGGTCCCCTCTCACTCATCTCTCTGAAACCTGAAAAGCCCCAGCTTCCTCAGCCTTTCCTCATAAGAGAGATACTCCAGTCCTTTAATCATCTATGTTATCCTCAGCTGGGCCTGCTTCAGGAGCTCCAAGTCTCTCTTGTACTAAGGAGCCCAGAGCTGGACGCAGCACTCCGTACCTATATATTCTTAGAAAATACAACCTATTGAGTGTTAAAAGACTTTTTACTGTCCTAGGTTGCAAATGTAAAATGTGGCTGGGGGTATGTATTCTATTACCATCTGTTAGGGGTGGGGCAGTTATCTTCTGTTAATTGGGGCCACCTGTTAAAACCAGGTGGGGCNACCGCTTCAGCAGAAACACATCTGCCACTCCAGGAGGAGCAGCCACCATTTAATGGGACTGCTACGAACACCCTGACCCACAGGCAGTCAGGTCATATTCTGACTCTATCAGTGTTGGTTTGTGTTACTACATTTTAATTTTTGCTAATAGAGAATTGTTATTTCTGCTCCTATATCTTTGCCTGAGAGCCCCTTAATTTCAAAATTATAATAATTGAGAGGGAGGGGCTTTACATTTTCCATTTCAAAGGAGGCTTCTGCCTTCCTTAGCAGACACCTGTCTATTCAAACCAAGACACTTTGGAGGATAATATCACTGCAGTGGAGCCATCTCATATGTAGGTGCAAAGTGACAGGAACTGAGATGCTGGAGGATGCAGAACTGCAAAATCAGGTCCCATGGGGAGTCTCTCATTCTGTACTTAAGAAATACATGGGTACCAGTACAAACTAAGATGGTGGCTTTATTATAAAAAGTGTCCAGGACTAAAACATTTATTGTCTTTATTAAGTGAAACAGAAAGCAATAGGTTGGTATTCACATTATGAGCTAGGACTGCCTTCTAAAGGAAAGGAAAACGATGTGTTTGAAAACACAAGGCAAGTAAAATTTTGTAAGAATCTGATTCTTCACCTGCACTTCAGTTACAGACTGTAATTTTGGCCTGTCCTGGACCTTTGTAAGGCTGTCAAAAAGAGGTGCAGAGAAAGAGTTATAGAACCACAAATAATATTTGGCAAAATATTTAGAAATCCCTGTCATATTTTTCTGCATATGCCTTAAATAAAGGGACACCCCCTCTTGGCCCCCCAGAATAATAATGTTCTGTATTCTGAAAAAAGTTTTCAGTCCCCAAAGCAAAGCAGGCAAAAACTGGTAAATTGACTGAGGATAAGTGGGACCATAACCTAAGAAATTTGAAAGACAACACCCACAGTAAAGCTACAGACCCCAGAACTTCACCAAGAGCCCTGAAACCTGATTTTCTACATGTAAGTTTACTAGAGAACAGATGACTTGAAACTATTTTTCAAGACATTATGTATCTAACATAGCAGCCATATATAATGCACAGACCAACAACAGTGACTTCAGGTACTGAAGTCTGGGGTGAGATACAAAACCACTCATTCCAGTCCAAAAGGAAAACTACCTCAGTAGCAAAACATCATTAGAGAAATCATGTGGTCTCATTTAGACTTTGCTCAATCAAATTATATTTTGGCATCAGCCAAGAGCCAAGTTGTTGTATTTAATAGAAATCTGGATGCAGTGAGCCTGTAATATTTAAAACTGATTCCAGAGAATAAAAAGGCATTGCAGAAGTACAAAAAAGCAAAAATGACAAACAGAATAATTAATATGGTACAGTATCTGAAGTATTTTCCCATTCAGAAAAAAATGTACCATATATCTAGCAGAGGAAAACAAAAATAACAGCTTATAATGCAGTCCTGAAAATTTGGTGGACTCAGAGGGAAGTTTCATCCTAGCATCCTGCAAAAATGAAGAGAATGGGTGATATGAACCTGCCAATTTGTACAAAAAATACCTTAAGTGGTAACACTAGAACTAGCATCCCTATCAAAGCAAAGATATCCCATAAACATCTTTAGGAAAAGTAATGTCTGTGCCTGAGGGGGAATACATAGATCCAAGTCATTGAGACATCACATATACATCAAAAGTATTTGATACATTTTATGGAGCACTCTGGTTTCAAACAGAGTACTTGCCTTAACTACATGTAATATGTCATATTATTTGTGCTTAGTAGAGCCTGAAACTCTACTAAATCAGCACAGTATCACCAGCACAGTATCACTGTGCCCATAATAATCATCATAAACTGCTGGTAAACGCAGTTTCTCACCTTATGGCTTTCCTGCTACTAACAGCAGTGTTGTGCCTCATAAAAATATTACTTTGAAAATCCCATTGTCCTGCTACAGGGGTTTCATACCCTCTTTCTTATGACAGCTAAACTAAAATAGTTTGTTCTGGTTCTCTGTTCATCTTCCCTGACAGCTGGGGAAACGTCCTCATGTTTTTTCCTCCTGAGACATGGCTATTCCCAGATTGGGAACTTCTTTATTAAGAAATCTTATTTTACTTCCCTCTTAATAGTTGTCTTCTCAGTTTTTTTCCCCTCTGTGTGGCTCTTTTATGAGATGCAACCAACCATGAAAAAAGGGGTGCCATCAACATAGTTCTGGCACTTTTGTCTACACCTTGGTGCAACAAAAATGGAAAGCAAGTCAGTGAAAGAATCATAACCAAATGCTACTATCAGAGATGAAGGATTTGAATAAGAATCAAAATAAAATATGTTCAAATCACATAGATTTGACAGACTTAACTGTCTCCAGTATGCTTATTCTGTCAGTAGGAAACAGAATATTACCCAAGGTGCCAAAATGTATTCAAAAAGAAAAGAGTGCATTGGATTGAAGCAGTGCTTGTGAGGGTGAGTTCTGCAGCACAGAAATCCTGACCTCAGCTTAGCAAAGGTTGAAAGTAAAGGCTGTGCCCTGACATCTATTCAGCCTTCTTGGCAGCATGCTCCCTGGGGTGACAACTGTGAAAAAAGGGGTGCCATCAACATCATCCTGGCTAGTCAGAAGGAGTCAGATGTGGGGCTGTTCATCCTTGTAGGGAGCAGCTGTGTTTGGGGTTATAAGTCCTGGCTGAGCAGTGGAGAGAAAGGTTGCAGCCTTGAAATGTGTGAAGGAACAGTTTTTCTAACATTTAGTTTGTTTTTCATGGATGTGATGTATTGGAAGCATTTTCCTTATTCCCTAGGGAAATGGTGGACTACCAGCTGCAGTGCATAATTAATATTAGACTGAATCTCAAATGAGGTCATAATAATAAACATCATAAACATCTTAAAGTGCATTTGATGGTCTCCTTCAACATCTGTAATTTCCACATCTGCAGTATTTGTGGCAGCAATCACTTTATGGAACAAGAAAATATTAATATTTTTGCTAATTAAAAAATGGTCTAGATTCTCTTCATATCTATCTTTTCTCCATGCCTATATTAATTCTCCTAATCTTTTTGAAATAATCTGCTATTCAGATCCTTTTTGCTAAGGTCTAGTTTCCTCCTAAGAAAACCTTATGGAGGGAGAGGGGGTAATAGACTATGATACAAGGCAGACACTGTTTTGCAGTAGGATTTCTTAGATTTTGGCATAAAAATTTCTCTGCAGTTAATGTATGTTTTTCATCAGACCTTCCTCTACCATGTGGCCTAATCTTCTTGATATTTTGCCCAACATATTATGAGCTCAAACTACTATTTCTTTCCTTTGTACAAGCCAGTAATATAAATGCTAGAGCAAATGGTATAAATCCCAGTGGAACACACATATCTATTTCATTTGGGTTATTGGTTGCCAATGGGAATAAACAGATTTTTGTCTTTGAAGAGTTCATTAGATTCTAAAGGGGAAAAAAAGGGGGGGCAATACAAAACTCCCTTTCTTACCTTGTAAATCTATTGGGAACAAAACTCAAAACTTCATTTAGTTTTTTTGGGAGCGTCTGCTGACCTTGGCTTTGACAAACCTTGTAAGCTGTACTTTAGCCCACACAGCTTTAGAAGCTCACAGTTAACTTAGCAGATATCCATTATGGCTTGTGTCCAAGCTGAAAAAGGGTGTTGGTTGAGAAAACAACTGCTTGAGCTACCATGATGAACTCTTCTATTAGATCATCCCTATTGCCAGCTTTTCCCTACTCTTTGAATACTTACCTTTTCCTCAAAGTTGGCCAAGGGAGTATTATCTTTCCTGGACAATGTAAAGAAACCATCAATATTCCCTCAAAATCTTATGCCTGTATATAAGTGCAGTGTATGCAGGATGTGTGAATCCCCAGCTACCAGTCTCACTCTCTGTTTCTATAAAAAACATAAATACAGGAAACTAGCAAGATATACTGGGCCAAATGCTGTGATTCTTACTTGATTTAAATTGCTATCAACAATGAAAGGATGACTGTTCAAGAAAATACCAGATTGTCTACTGGTTTTGTTTTCCCAGAAGGCATTGTCATCCTGCTGGGGGTCTTGTCTCCAGGCTGAATCTCTAGAGGGAATTCTAGAGAACCACTTTCAATCATAGGTACTTCACAAAAAAAAAATTATAAAGTGGAAAAAGAATCTGTAGCTAAAGAGTAGATTAAAAAAGCTGCTAGAATTAATTTTTTTGTTTGGGATCAATTTTACTTGTTCCATACCATCTTAAAGTAAGTGGTTTATTATTGTTGCTGGTGTCTCGGCGGGGGTGAATCAAGACTCCTTGACTCCAATATCAGAAGGCTTTTATGATTTATTAAAATGACTCTATTGTTCAGAAGGATTCTGGGCTATATGTGCCCAGGTTCTGAGCTAACATCTTTTTGTCTTCATGCTCAGTACCCAAACTGCTTGAATGCCAGAAAATGCTCAAAAAGTCAGAGAGATAACAATTCTCTATATCATAAGTTGAGAGAGAGAAAGCTCCCATCCCCCATGTGGGAGACAGGGAAAAAAAATGCATTTGTGTCCTTGAACACACACACAAAGAGATTTGTTTACATAAATCTTTGCAGAGTATGTGAACTTCTCCTAAGAAGAAAATCTCAGCAGCCTTTCACCTAGAAAACTCATAAAATGTCTAAGTAACAGTTTATAATGAAGAATACTATGAAAGAATCAAGTTGTTAAAATTAAATAATATAATTTTTATCTAAAATGTATGCATGAGAGCTTGAAAGTGTTGGCAAATCAGTTACGATTTTCAGACCTCTAGGGACGAATTCCTGAATAAATTTGTAAAACTGAATAAAAAAATGTAATTGTTCTGCTAAATCTATATAGATCTATATATATATATAATATATCTATCTAATCTATATAATCTATATATATATATCATATTTTTAAATAGTTTAAAAAATATATCAGAAGTTTTGTATTTCAATGTAATTTCAACTGTTAAAATGTAGGCTAAGCAGTAATTACAATGCTCTAATTGTTCACAGTTTATGCAAACTATTTATTTGATGTAAGAGAATAGTACCAAGATATTAATAACAAGTCGTGTAAGCTCTTCAGTTTTTTGGTGGATTTTTTTGTATATTGTTAGAACAGATCAGTGGATATAACATCAGGTTTTCTTGAGATATGAAATGTCCATAGGTACCATGAATATTACTGCCCCAAGAACAAAGCCACAGAAAACTCAGCATTCAGATTTCTATCACTATCATCTCTGTCTTTTGTTTTTTGGCTGTCTTACACTTTAGTGGCTGCTTCAAAATAACTGTTATTAAAATTCAGTTACTGAAGATAATAGGGTATTTCTTTCACTTCAACAACTATTCATGAGTTTGTGTGAATTTCATGTCCAGCCATTCTCCTAGCACAAGCATTGGTTGTTTCTTTCAAAAAGTCTCACTCTCACTGTGGAAATTACTTGTAACTGACATTATATTATCTTTTTTTTCTTTTTTTTTTTTTTTTTAAATATAATGTCATTGGCTGTTATTTAAGGGATGTCAATACTGGATACAAAAGGAACACTTCAACCAACAGTAGAGAAAAAACATGAAGGAGAAGTTACCTACCATGTTTGAACTACATCTTTTTCCAGTGCTAGTATTTTTTCCTGGAGGTACAGCAATCTTGAACAGGGCACTTGTACTAATATATTCCTAAAAACTGTATATTTAGGGATATTTTCAGGTGCTTGCATCTTTCCTGGTCTTCTGTCATGGTTTAACCTGTTGGCAGACTGGGACATCCCTTTGATCAGCTGGAATCAGTTTTCCCAACTGAGTACCCCTTAAAACTTTTGTGCACCCCAGCCTACTTGCTGGCAGGGCAGTATGAGGAGCAAAAAAGACTTTTACACTGAATAAGCACTGTTCAGCAATAACTAAAGAATCTGAGTGTTATCAGTGCTGTTTTCCTCATAAATCTAAAACAGCACCAAACAAACTATATAAAGAATATTAACTCTACCCCAGCCCCAGCCAGTTGAGTCTGTCCATAATTTCTTTCACACTTGCAGTTCTAATTAAAAAATAATTTCCTTTTAAGACATAGTGGTAAATGTGTAAATTAATATAGGTAATGACATTTTGTGTATGGAAACCCATTTTGGGATGGTTTCCAGCTTTAAAAAAAAATCAAACTCGATAAAAACAGCAGATGCATCAGCATTTGTCTGTGAAATTCTGAAGCTCTGACCCTGCAGGCAGAACTCACAGGCAATTTCTCTTGAAGTCTAAAGTACTTTTGTAATCCATGAGTGAATTATTTATATGTAAGCCTAATCAATGTTTATAGTATGGTAAGAAATTCACACCTTCTTCATGCAATGAAGAATTAATTTCTTGTATAATTTAATTTAGTTTATGTAAGCTTGACAATAAAATCCAACAGAAGGTTGTACATTCTGTAGGTATTCTGTAGATCCTGTGATTATTGCACTGTGACATTGTCACAGTTTATCCTCATCCAGCAAGTGAGCTCCTCACTGCCACTTGCTCACTCCCCCACAAGCTGGATCAGGGAGAGAATTGGAAGGGTAAAAGGAAGAAAGCCCATGAGTTGAGCTTAATAGGGAAAGCAAAACCCATACACACACAAAGCAAAATAAAGAATTAATCACCCGTTCCCATGGCAGACAGGTGTTCAGCCTTCCCCAGGGGCGCAGGGCCCTCCCCATCACATGCAAGTTACTTGGATAGACAAACACCATCACTCCAAATGTTCCCCCTCTTTCTCCTTCTTCCCCTCATTTATAACAGAGCATGATGCCCTATGGTCTGGAATATCCCTTTGGTCAGCTGGAGTGACCTGTCCTGGCTCCTCACAACCTCCCACACACCCTCAATGTCCTCACCAGCATGGCAGTGTAAAAAGCAGAAAAGGTCTTGGCTCTGTGCAAGCCCTGCTCAGAAATAACAAAAACATCTCTATGTTATCAGCCCTGTGTTCAGCACAAATCCAAAACAAGCTCCTTACCAGACACCATGAAGAAATTTAACTCTACTCCAGCCAAAATGAGCACAGACATACTTTTTGCACAGACATGGCATAAGTAATGTACCTCACTTGTAATCTTACAAAAACAAAATTAAAATTTGAACTCATTAATGTCCAGCTGAGTCACCTTCTCCTGCTTATCAGGCTGCATCAGGATCCATTAAACATAGGTTGCATTACCATCTCTGCCACCTTTTCAGCAGCTGCTGCTTCTGTGGCTTTTTTTTCTGCCAGGCTTTTCTAGAATTTCTGGTGTGAAGCCCAAACTGCTCGGCCTAACAGCATCTATTAAATCTGGTTCCTCTCTGCACACACTGTATCTTATTGAATATTAGGGTGTTAGATAGCTGGAAGTTGTGGCTGGAAAATATGTGAAACATATTTTCAGGTATAGTTACGACCATTAATGTTCACTTTAATATTAGGCACCACTTGCTAACTAGTGGTACATTTTAAGTGCACTAACCTCACTAGTGAATGACAAACCTCACCTAAATTATTGATCATGAGATATCCTCAGCCTTTCTGAGGATGGTTATAGCATTCTGCTGTTGATTTATGGTGCCACTTACCTCTATGCATGGCATACATCATGAGTGGAATCCCAGTGAAATGAAGTAACAGATGGACTTCCCTCACTCCAGTAGGTTACTGGACATATTTCCTACTTAACTAAATACATAAATTTTATTGTAAATTAAATACCCAAATAATTTCATTCAGCTGAGTAAAATACTTCTACTCAAACAGATCAAATGTGAATAAACTTATTGCCCCGGGAAATTGTAGCACCTATATGAACACCAAATCCTCCGAACAGCTTAAAAAATTCATGCTTTCTGAGAGTGGCAATGAAGGTAATAATTATGGTTGTTGTGGACCATACTTTTTATCATGCCTTTCTCTGGATCTTGCTTTTCATACAGGACTGGAGATAACAACAGTGTAGTATACAGAATCCAGATATATGTAAACTCCAACTAGAAATCATCAAAATACACAATGGTTAAGGATTTCCTAATTATTGTCTGGACCACTTCCTGATCCAGACTGCCTATAAAAAGCTCAGAAAAAAATTGTTTTGCTGCCTATTAAGAGACAGGTAAGCCACTGTTATCACAGTTGTAGGTGCAATACTATCCAATAATCCTTTCCAAGACTTAGCATAACAATGTCCTGAAAAATACAAGAAATAACCAGACTGTCAGTGGCAAAGATGCTGGTAAAGACTGTCCAATGCCATGACTGCTGAAGAAAAATTGTATTAGTTTTCTTTTCCATGACATCTGTAACATCTCAGTCAGTGACTAGTTCCAAGTAATTGTCTACTCTTGGGACTGGTTGAGTGTTTCATGATGAGGGGTGTTTGTTATACTTGGATAAACACACTAATTCTCTGAATTGACTTTTGGCTTGCAAACTAAAAGCTGGCTTCAGAAAGGACAAATGTTTTTTTGGCTTGAGTTTTGGTCAACCGTATCCCTTGGTGAGCCTCTAGAAGCACCAGGGGAGTTTCAAACTGATAAATAAGCCAAACACACAAGTTGCTTTTGATCAACGAGATTACAGGGAGAAAGGAAGATGTCACTTCATTTGTTCTCAATTCTTTGTGCACTGACAAATTTTTTCTTTACCAACTTGCTATCAAACATTCCTTCCATGACAACACATACAAAAAAACTCAGAATAAAAATATAGAAACTTTTTCTCATGCTTTATGTTTTGTGGCAAAATACTGTGCCTATGCCAATAATTGCTTGCTACCTCTCAATAAATGGGAATAAATGCAAACTCTATCCATTGATTCTAATTGAACAAAAGGGATTATGATCATAGTCTAACATGCAAAGATAAATCTAACTTGGATTAATTTTTAAAATTATTTATAAACTAAGAACAACCTCTTCAGTCCTGTTTTCAAGACAGTTTGTGATGACAACAAAATAGTGATGTCTGTATCTATTACACAGCTTTGTATTGCAATTTACTAGGTAAGACAAAAATAGTCAGCTTGCCTCTTTTGGTAAGGTCATGTCTGCAAACAAGTATGTGGGGAATAACAATAAGCAGAATTAGCTGTGCAAAACCTATCAGAAGAGCCAATGGCTTTGTCCTACATTCTATTCTGTTAGGGAGCTGTAACTGGGGATTCTGATCCAGAGCTTTCAACTGAGAGGATTATATGGATTTTTAGGAAAAGTTTCTCAGAAAGGAACATCTGTAATGTTCAGCTTTCATTTTATTTCCCTATGTAATACAAAGGGAATACAATAGGTATTTTGGTAGGTATTAACAAAGGGTTAATTTTGTTATTTTGGTTTTGAACTATTTCCATAATTTCATTGGGTCCCATGTGACTCAGACAGCTACCATTATAGGTAAGAGTATCCTCAGCATTCCAGTTAGAATTGACTGCTTATGAATAAGAAATGGGAACCAAAGTCCTTTTTAATTAAAGGTTCCCCACAGTTTAAGATCCCAGATGGGGCTATTGCAGTCTTTTGTGACTATGCTTATCAGTATATGTGGAATCCATAAGAAATGTATCTTTTTCATAAAAGGGTCTCCAATTTGATTGTGCTAAAATGTAACCATTACTAGGATAATCCCAGCAGAACTAATGAAGAGTGAAATATTTCCTTCCCTCTGATCCCTGACACGCCTTGTATTCAGGTTACAAATGATCAATATTGTGGTTTTGTTATGCTATAATGAAACCAAAGCAGCTAATCTTTTGACAAAATTTCGAAGTTTAATTACTTACTGAAGGACTTTCCAGTCCTTTCCCTAGGGAATATGCAGGACTACCTGCATGCAAACCTTCTGCTGCATGAGCAGGTTTCTGACCAAGTATATTTCCCAATCGTACATACCTGGTTTTGGAGCAAATTCTTTTGTTACAGTGTGTTTTACTCAACTTTCATTTACTTGACACTTGTAGCATTAGGTCTTCTTGCCTCAGCCATTACTACAATTTTTCTCTTTTTTTACTGTAATGACTGTTTCTTTGTTTTTCTTCCTGTTCCTGTATTCATTTTCCATAACGTCCAGGTATACAAATTTTCTTACACACTCAAAGGTAAAGGCCCTATTTCTTCCTCTGGAGTAAATGGTTAGATCCTGTTTTCCATTGTCGGTCTGTCTGGTCCAGATGCCTTTCACAATCACTCCCTCAGACCTACCAGAAGTATTTTATTTGGGGGTGTGCCTGGGGGAAAATATTCATGTTCTCAGTGAATTTTAAATTGTTCCTGGTCTCCTTGTTTTTGTTGAACATGATCTAACACAAGCTTCAAATATATGTCCAGAACAAAACTGGATGCTGAGTTCACTCTAACTTTCATGGCACAAATTCAAGTTGTTATGATTGAAGGGAAAAATGGCAATTCAGGCAATTATCTTTCTGTGCAATTAAGCCATGCCTCTAGATTGTTCCTCGGACCTCAGAGCTAGAAACCTCTGTTTATACTGAGAAAAACCAAATTTTTTGGTGTGCCTCTTCTCAGACTATGAACAAACACATTATGCTTACGACAGATTCTGTATTGTTGATTGAATGAAAACTGAATTTTTCTGAACACGCATTTTTGTCACCTGAAGTTGAAAAACATGAGCTTTCATTGTCACTAAACAGAAAGCAAAACCACTGCATGAAGCAAACAACTTTGGTATGGAAAATCAAAATTATAAATCTCCAAGATAAAATAATTTAAAATCCAACTTTCTCCTACACTAATCAGTTTTGTAAAGATACCAGCAAGTGCCAGAATTCAGGTATATATTGGTATATGAAAATGGCTGATCCAGGTGCAACACATTCTTGTCACTTTTTGTTGTAAAACTAAGCTTTTAATTTCAGAAAACTGTGGAGAAATATGATGCAATATTAGCTTCCAGGTGATGGCAGTGAATGGAAAGAACGATACCTGTGTATCAAATCGGCATGTGAAGGGATACAGAAGCTTTTAGAGGAGAGAAATGCAATTAATTGGTCACTGAGATAACATATAAAGTCTGTTTCATAGAATCATAGTGTCATAGAATCATAGTCATAAAACCACAGAATGGTATAGGTTGGAAGGGACCTTACAATCATCCATTTTCAACCCCTGTCATGGACAGGGACTAGACCAGGTTTGACTACAGTTGACCCACTGTATATAAAACAGCAAATAAATAAATAAATAAATAGCTCAGGAGACACTAGTAGCCTTCCTAGATGTCCAAGTACATAAAAGTTCGGAACTGCAATGCGGGCACAAAACCAATCTTGTTCAGAGTTTCAGTCTCAGACCTAATATTTTTGTTTGTTTAGTCACACTTTTTTCCCCTCTTTCATTCAGTACCACTTTCCTAATTTTTGTCCCATGAATTGCCTGGGCTTTTGGATAGTGAAAATCAGTGTTTGATCCCACAGCTCCATATTTACTGAAGCTAATGAAAAAGTCTACCATCTGCATGGCTAAATAAAAGTAATCTTTACTGCTAGAGGGTAATGAACAGTTTTTATTCTACCTACTATTTTATTTCTAGGTATTACTAAGAATCTAATTTTCTATTTTAGTTCTATGGCTTCCAGACTCTTAAATTAGTTTTGATTTTGGGTTTGCTTTCATGTTTTTGCTGTAGTTTAATCTTTTAAAATTCCATTAGACTTGACAGCTTCTATAAGTTCCATAAGTTGCATTGTCAAATGAACAAATGATCAATGAACAAATGAACAAATACTCTATTGTTTTTTCTGATACATTGATTTTCCATAGTTTTTTAAGATACCCTTTGGCTATTTTGTTTTTATGCTTAACATTATGCATTCTCTCTCAGAATTTTTTAGAAACTCCCAAGTGGAGCTGACCAATTCTAATTAGTAGTTTTGATGTCATATTGTGGGGCTTTTAGTTCTCTCTTGCAAGTAACCTATCTGTAGCACAAAGATTTATTGTTTTCTTTTTGTGTTTTTTCTTTCCTCCAAACTATTGCACTTGTCCATATTTTGGAGAGTTACTGTGATCTTACTCTTGTCATCATCCAATGCCATGTTCTCATTCAATTAATTCAGATATATATCTACCATAAAAACAGTGAATTGTTTCTGACTATCACCTGCCCCAGCACTTTTACTTTCACATACAGCCGTAAGTTTGAAACAACGCAATTTATTTTTGGTATTGAATACACACCCACGATGTATCCATGTGTTTTGGTGGGTGTAGCTCTACCCAGGAATCAAGGAGATTAAAGGACATCAATACCAAACTCTGTCTTAAATGCTTACTTTAATCCCTTTGGTGATGGATGCTGCAATGGGGAGCAGGAAGGTTGTTCTGAGTAGATTCTATGGAGAAGTGCAAAGGAGAAATGAAACTGCTCACTAGCCTAACTAAGCCATGGCTAAGACCAGTCCCTTTCGCCATGAGGGGAAGAGACAGAAAGTTAGAAGGACACAGAGGAAGATATAAATGTGTAAGAGAACAAAAGTGAAAAGTTTTGCATGATAAGTTTTACAACTGCTCCTAGAGATCCTGAGAATCTGACCCCTCCAGCAAACATTTCACTTCCCTCCAGACTGTGGCTCATGAAAATATGCCTGCATCCTGTCGGCACATTTATTTTCTATTCTTGATTGCATAATTCTAAGGCTGGGAAAACCAGAATAATAGATGCCAATGAAATTCAGTTGAGTTCCTTTCACATGTCATTAACTATTTCCAAAAAAGGTAATGCTAGTAGTAACTATGATATCTTTGCAGGTGGACATTTGGTGAGATCATTGTACTTGCCTGCAGTTAGACTAGATAAGGTGAGATCATCAGTGAAACAGGTGAATAATTTTTTGGTACAAAATTTTGTGCTCTCTGTGGATCTCTTACACTATTTTTATTTAAAAATTTTAGTCTAGGGTCTCATCTTTCTAGAAATTCATTCTGTTTATCTGTTGCCTACTAAATAGAGAGACATTTACTAAAGATATGGTACCTACCATTTCTGTGAGCAACTGAAATTGAAGGCCATTTGGAAGAATCAGGACTTCCCAGGTCAATCCTATTGCCCATGTGGACAACCATCACTTTAGCTTGACTACAGAATCTGCTGAGAATATTCACCATGTTTCCTAATGTTGAATCTGAAAACTATGGGAATTCATACAGAAGCAGAGGACACTCTCAAATACAAATTACAGAAGTTTACATACAGTTAATTCCAGCTAATACCTGGAATCACTCAGAAACACTATGAAGCCCTAGTTATGGTTCTTAATTTGACTGCAGCAGCAATATATGGGAAATCAAAGAGCTCTCTGTCTGCTACATTTCTTCTCCTCACTGCCTTGTTTCCACTGGTCTTTTGAATATATTAAAATCTACCACATTTCTATGAATCTTTGCTTTTGTATAATATTTATTCTAGAAGAAAAAATTGTATATTGTCCTGGAATACAATGTACCAGTACTAACTTACATCACTTAGTAATTTTGGAACACATTTCCTATGAAATAATACAAGATAAGTACATTACATAGTTATTTCTTCTGCTTACAAAGGATTTAAAGTCATGAGAGTTTTCTTGTCTGGGATCAGGACCAAACTCTACGTCAACAAGTTTCCATAAGGGTTGCTGGATGCCTTCTTGTACATCCTAAATACTTGTGCTTTCTAAAATCCAAGGAAACAAAATATTTTAAAACAATTTTCCTTTGAATCTGGTGTTGAAGAAAAGCATGAGAAAACACTGAAAAGAAGCTATACTGTGGTTGTTCAACTCCTGTTGAAAAAAATCGTTCATCAAGTCCAACAGTAGTAGAAAGTAAATGAAAACGTGACCTAAATCAGCAGCAGAAAAAAGCATAGCTGTTAAGGCTGTAAGAAATGCTTCTGTCAGATTTTTGGCATAGTTTCCCCCTTATATTATATGTCTAAAATACTGTAGGTATGTTCTCAAAATAATAATAATAATAATAAAACTGTAGTAGACATTAAAGCCGTTCTTCTTGAAGAAGCAATAGAAGTTTAATAGAAACCATCTGTTAAGATGCTTAGACTCAAGAGGCCATTGTTTCAGCTGGTTATTTTGATCTTTTTCCATGATATTTTTAACAACAAATTCTTTGCAAAAATACTCTATTTAAATAATTTCTAAATTAGAATGTCTGTATTTTCCCATTTTTAAGGGGGAAAAGTTTGATCATGCTGTCCTTTAATTTACCTTTAACTGCTTATATGCTCTCTTATTCATCAGAAAAAGCTCTTCCTGGAACCATTTGATATGTTGTATTCAGTGAAGTTTTATAGTAAAGTTTACTTGTAAGTATAGCATTGGAAGCTGAATCCTGTCACTAATATATTGTAATAGTCAGGGTTTTTCCTCTGATTTTTAACAGTTCTATCTTCTGCTCAATAATATGTATAAGGGAGGGAGACTCACACAGTAGTCAGTAATGACATAAACTGAAAGCAAAAGCACTAACAAGGAAACTTTTTTTCTCTCTGTTTGTGAGAAGACACTCATTTAGTTTGTACATTTTTTGCTTAGGGGTCACCTCCTTGCATAGCACTGCAGTGTAGCGTTCAGTCCTCCGAAACAAACCGTAACTAGTTCTGCTAGCAGCACAGTTTAGTGGCCAGAACATCTATTGTGGTAAAATGTCAGAACATTTTCTTGCCTCACACAGGTTTTGCAGTGAGGCTGCTTCAAACAAGAGAATTTAGTGCTGCCTTGACTGCTAGCAAAGCCAGGGCCTGCTAATGCAAAGCAGACGCTGAGAGGCTGCGGCAGTACAGCTGTAAGGAGGCAGCAAAGTGAACAGTGGATAACAAGAACACTTTCCAAGGAATGAACAGAAGAAATGCACCAAGACAGTTTGAGTCTAATTTATGGGCCTAAATGAGAAAAGGAGTTGAATTCTTGACCAGCTTAAAGCACGAGTGAAAATCGTAACTTTATTGGGGTTCATATGCTTTGTCTGGTTCTACCATAAAAGCAACAAACGCTTTGCCTAACATGGTATCAGGCTTTTCACTGCATTTCTTGTGCAAAAGCATGTTCTCTGTTTATATTTAGGCTTAAAAATACAAAAGGAAGTTTGTATTTTTTTATAAAACATTATCTGCATTCTTGAATCCATAACAGAACTACCATATTAAGATACAACTGTTAAGAGCAGACTCTAATTTGATTGAAAAAATAATTTTCAAAGCAAAACCTAATGTTTTACAGATCATTAGCAACCTAGGTGTTGTGCTCAGGACAACATGCAACATATGATGGTATTTCAAGTTCAAGTTAATTTATCATAATTCTGTGTGGTGTTACGGGAGTTATACATGCCAGACACCACAACAGGGTTCAACACCAGGTTTCCACTGAATCAATAAGCTTAAAGTTGTTTTTATTAACAAGTTGAGTTGTTTAAGCTCAACCTGGGTGTTTCTGATGACAGACTTCAAACAAAGAAATTGCTGGGCAATTAAGCTCTTAGCATCTAAGTTCCCTGTCCCATCCTCAAGGGATAGGTTGGACCCATAGTAATATTAGGATCCAGGATCTCCTTGGTTTTCTACTGGTTTGATTTGTTGTTGTTGTTTTTGATTTTTTTTTTTACTAAGAGGTTGTCAAGTGGTCATCTTATATGATACCACATCCTGTTAGGTCAGTTCCACCTGATGCTGCAGTTAGCTGTTTGGCATATTGAAATCTGGTTGCTGTGGATCATATGCCACGATCTACAGGCTCTGTCTGCTCTAACTTTACTACTGTTTAAGCTGCTAGCTCCAAGTCTCGACTAACTTTGTCTACAACAGCAGGTATACTGCAAATTCTTTTAAAGTTCACTTGAGTAAATACGTAGCTGCAGAGCTCCCTCTAGCAGAGTTCAGTTATTCTCAGTCATTTTATCCAGCTTGTCTTCTGAAGTGGTTCTACGACTGCTTTTCTCCCTATTTTCTTAAAACACATAATTTCACATACATGCTTTTTCAGAAGTTAAGGCTAGATATTCTGGAGATCTAAGATATTTTGAAAGAGATTTATACAGTGCAGGAACATTATTTTCATTCCAGACAAAAGGGTTAAGAAAAAACACTCTTATCTTGAAAAGATGTCTGAAAAGAACTTTGAAATACACAGTCACTTGTACCCTCCTGTGAATGTGTCAAGTGGGCTTAAAAGAGACAATTATGTTGCCACCAAAAAAGACAGATCATTCTTTTTCACTGTATATAAAATTAGAAATGCTTCTTAAGAATTTTGTAATTAATAAATTGGGAAGATGTCTCAGCTAAAGACAAATGAGTTCAGTATTTCTATGAAAGCTGTTATTATACAAAATAGATTTAATTCAACTTTCACTTTTTACTAAATTGAAATGCATTTATTTCACTGGGAAACTTGACTGCAACACTCCTTAACTGATGGCATTTGCTTTCCTTACTAAAAATCTAGGGGGTTTTTACTTATCTTCATTATACATATACCCTTCATGATTTGCATTGATTAAAATATATTTTACATGATGCAGCATACTTTCTTACAACCACCATTTCCTTGCTGCTTTACTTATTTTTATTAGTCAAATAAATTACATAAATATCTAATGAAATATTTTCTTGAAGACATAGGAAAAAATCAAGTAAAAATTACTAGGATAATAAAAGGTATCAAGATGACTTTCAACCATTGACTTTCAACCAAAGCCATCCTGAAGCTTTCAGGAACAGAAAAGGAGCAATCTCTTTAATATATGACTGTCTCCACTGAGCTATTAAAACACACAATTTATATCAGAATACTCAGTAAAACAAAAGGAGATAACTGTTTTCAAGGTCAAGCCCCAAGACATCTAGAACTTTATTATCTACTGCTGATTTTCTATGATAGGCATATGTAGATTTTCTAGAAGCAATGATTATTCTTAAATTAGACAAACTATTGATGGATATTAGGAATATAAACAATGCAACCTACTGATTGATGTTAGGAATTTTAAATTAATTATTTCAAAGTTGGAAGCGAGAATAATTTCTTTAAAGAGAAACTTTACTTTAGAAAATAACATGCAGAAGTTTGACATAATGTCCAAAATGCTTTAAATAAAATGCATTATGCCTTTTGCAAAGCTCTGTAGTTTACTAAAGCAGGAGCAAGACTTCAGCAGCCCTCAAGCTGAAAGCTGGTATGATAGAGAGTCACCACAGAAACCTTACAGTATTCATAACTATTACAAGGAAAAGGATGTGTCTCACTTTTTTCCTTTTTTTTCTTCCTTTTTTCCCTCCTTTCTTTACATTTTAGTTGTCTCTTTGTTTATTTATCACTTTTGCTAGTATTTGTGAATCACACGTATCAGAATAGCCACTTGATTTTGTATAGTGGAAAGTATTTAACAAAAGAAGAGTTTGTCAGGAAACATTATGATGTGTTAAGATGGGCAAGATGACACTCCACTCCCAGCCACATCAGCACATTTGTGCTTTGCTTGTTCCACAAGGGCAGCTGACCCTCTGTGGACTAAGTACTTAACAGCTTAGTGCAATATGTTCTGCAGGGCCTAAAAGCAGGGGAAGATTTTGCCCTCTAAGGAATTCCCTTTTCTGAATGGAGCAGGGGTCATTCTCACTAGCTTTTTCATTGGCCAAAATGGAGAAGAGGAGGAGCAACTTGTTTATTTGGGGCATTACCAGTACTGATAGTGGATAGCCATTTCATAGGTCAGGAGGGACAGTAACAGGCAGAGCTTGTTATTTGGCCAGTTTCCACATAATTTCTTCCAATCTAAATCCTTCTGTGCTTTTGATATGCCTTCATTTCTTGTTCTCTACAAGTCCTATTAAAAGAGAATATAAAATATATGGTCCTCCTAGCCTGTGAAACTACATATGTTCCTTAAGGCACTCTTACCTCCACAACCTCAAGCCACAAAGGAATCAAAACTGACCGACCTTCTTATAAATAGCAAGTGGAAAATAGGCAACAACAATTATGCTTTCGTATAGATTGTGAAATACAAGCAATAGCTATTGTGGGGTAAATGTAGTGTAAACAACTATATTTATCTTCCTTGTCAGAACTAACCTAAATCTGAATGCTCAGTTTTCCTCTGAGCAACTGATAGCTTAAAGCTGAATTTAGGATTTTGATTAAATGGGAAGAGTTCTACCTGTGTAAGTTTTTGCCTTCACAGCCCCCAGCCTGAATTAGTAAGAGGCTTTCTTTGCTAGAAACCTGATTACAAAGCAGATAGCTATTTAACCAGGCAAGAGACCCCACTCTTTGAATTTGGCACCTCGCAGATTGTATTTTAAAGCCTCCATCTCTCTGCCCACATCCAGGTTTCTTCACTGCTTTGCAAAAATTATTTCTTTGGCTCCTTTTTGCATTTGAAATAGTTTTCCAGAAGAGATGTCTTTATTTCCAAAGATCAAAGGAAGACTTTCTTCTAATATGTGCAGACTGATGAATGAGGGGATAAGTAAAGTACAAAGAAATACTGCTACATTTAGAATGAAACAGGAGGTGCTGCTTTGGCACCAATGTGCAAATACCAAACACAGGTTTCCTGAAGCAAAAAACAACCCACCAACATTCTCTGATCTGTATTCTGCAAGTCTTTACCTTTTCCGGGTAACTGCTATGTGTTAAAGTATATTCTTGTTTTTTCCTTTTGGCAGCACAGGCCAGATAGGCTTTGTTTAAAATTCGCTATTTTCCCTGTAAGTCCATCTTCTGAGTGTATTTATGAAAAATTTGTACAAAATGTTTGTGGAAAAAATTAAGCCATTTTCATTTTCTCTGAAAAACTGTCACACTGACACTGATCTTGTTAAATCAGCCATACCTAATAATATGCTTCTAGAGCCTGCCCCTCTCCTTTCCTTCACATCAAAATTAAGGTTAGAAATGGGAGAAGAAAAGCGCAGATAATCTTACTTGTTTATGAAATTACTGTATTTGTAATATCTTGGGTTGGTATTTTCTTATCCAGCATAAATATTAAAATAACTGATTCTGCTATCTAGGACACCAGCTTGGTAGTGAGAGATCATAGAATCATGAATGTAACTTTAAACTCAACATGTGTAGCTTTCAATAGATCATTAATTTGTGTCTATGTGTGGTTTTTTTTGCCAAAAATTAACATGAAAATATGCTTCTGTATCTTTCAGTCATGTAAGTGAAATAAAATTGTGAAAAGGCTATGATAGTAGGACCTTTAAAAGTAGAGTTATGAACAACATAAGTGGATTAGTAATAAGCGATTACTTTGATGTTCTGTCAGAAATATTTCTATGCATAGAAAAACTATTTCATGTATTTCTTATTATCAGAACAACTGCTAGTCGTTTTTGGCAGGATAACAATTCCTTCTGGTTTTTTCAGTGATACAGTATCAGTCTCAGGTGTTGTAGAGTAGTATTTACTTTGAATACACGGAAACCTGTTTCCTTCATATTGAACATGAATTAGGTTGACATGGCTATTTAGGCATGGAGATAAAATCCTTTGTCTACAAGCTTTTACACTGGAAGAAAATTCAGAAACAGTCATGCACCAGATTTACATCAGCTGGTTCAGAAAAAGTACTTATAAGAAATCCTAAGGTTATCTGACAATAGATAGCATTTTACTGGATAACTGAACCTTTTAGATAGTAATGATATATAGCACATTTAATCTTCAGGGAGCTCTGGAAACAGAAGCTGATGTCTCTTCCACAGTGGAAATCTTTGAGCTCTCTGTTGACTGACACTTCCTGGTTTTGGCCAGAGCCACGATCACCATTGTGTGGCTTGTCAATTTGTTTATTTCTACTGCCTGATCTTGCTTAAATACACCAGTTTTTGCACTTTTATTATTATCTGTCATAATGGGAGAGAGAGTGAAGCAGAGATCAAGAATTATTAAGCAAAACTTAGAACAACTCATATGATGCCAGTATTTTTTTTTCCACCTCTGTTCAAGCAAAAGACTTCTAGAGAGTAGCTTGGAAACCCTCTGGCCATGTGTTCTTGGCTTTTTGCCTGTTTAACAGAGGTCTTGCACAACTTGTGTTTTATGTGCTGTCACCTTGATTTCTCTATATTTTAGCTGGTCTCCTGGTGCCACTGTTTGCCATTGGCCTGCCTTCAAAGCGAGTGCCTGTGGACAGTACTCATACGGTATGTAACATACTGTGTGCTTTGACAACTCATGTGGTCTTAATGGGTTTCCCAGTTACAGGGGCTAAAAGAGCAAGGCAGCCTGTTCTGCAGGCTACCACACAGCAGTTCTTATCAATAATCCTTTAGATAGGAGAAAATAAATCATTTCTACAATGTTTGCTTTTTATCTGGTAGCTATAATGAAGCCTTTCTCTCCTGTGGCAAGGGGAAGTGCAAATAGGATATTCACACTGTCATCTAAATGAATAATGACTGGGAGACTAGTTAACTTGATTTCTAAAGTTTCATTATATCTTCAGTGCTTGCAGATAGGTAAGAAGCTGAAGGTTGATATCCAGAAATCAGTGATTGTCTTTGTTTAGCTCTGTTATTGAATGCTTTCCTTAAACCTACACAGAAAGAAAGAAGTGTTTCAGAAAGCAAGGCTATTTGTATGCCTCACCTTACAAAACAGCAAGGAAATTACCTAGCTGCATGGACTGCTTCCTTTGATTTACTTACAGCTTTTGAAGCAGAATCCCACAATCTTTCTGTATCCTCTCTTGTTTTACTTGATTTCATTTCCTTAATCAGTTTTCAATCACCTCTACACTTACTTCTCCTGATCCTGGATCCATTTTCCTCCCTGTTGTCTTCTTTTTCTCAGTGTGAGTTAGTAGCATAATAAAGACATTGTTACATAATAAAAATGATAATGCATCTATAGTGATAAACTGCAGTTTAACTGAAACTCTAGAAATTACTCAGCTTTTTAAACATCTCTCGGAGCCATATTTCATGTCATACCATATTTGCCTGCATTGCCTTTCATATTATTGTTCTCAGTCCTATATTCTTCATTATCTTTTTCAATTTTATAGGCTTCTGTGTTATACTGATTCCTTGACTGAAAAGGTAGGGGCTTTGACTTTTCTTTTCAGAAGAGGAAATGCTGTAAGTAGATTATGATGGTAATTAATACCACTTAGCATCTAAACTGTGTATGGAAGCAATGGAAAGTATTTTTAACTCACTTGAAATGATTGGTCCATTTTCTGCATAAAACCTGAATAAATTCGGAAGCAGACTGGCTGACTAGTAGGGCTGGGATAACTGGCTTATCGAATATTTTAAACTTACTAATTTAAACATAGCAGGCATGCACCTAACATTCACTAATAAACTAATGTAGTTGATAATAATTCTGGTTTTATAATAACTGCTCAGTTTTGTACTCCCAGATGTTTGAAGTTCCTACCAAAAATCTTCTTTACTTATAAAGTTTGTATTTCTGCCTGCTGTCTCCACCTCCTTAAACGAAGGGGGATGTGTGGGCAGAGAGAACATGAAGTCACATTGCCAAATTCCCTGATTTTGTTTCTGATATTTTCCATAAGGCGTATTTTCCATAATTACTTTTTTTCAGTAATTAATGTCTCCATCTGCTCATATACATTTATAAATTATACTACAGTTCTAAACTATTTTTTTGAAGATGCATACTAAAAGAGGATTATCATATTATTTTAAAATGTAATTGTCAAGAAGAACCATACAATGTTAATCAACAATGTGAATTATTCTCCATAAGCAGCCTCTGCTATAGCATCTTTTCTATACCCTCCAAAGGGAAAGGTTTGACTTGATGATCTCCGAGATCTTTTTCAACCTAGATGGTTCTGTGATTCTTGGAAATTAACTTTTTTTTTTCCTCCAAGAGCTGACTTGCAGGTTTCAAATTTGAAGCCTTGCCCTCTTAAGATGTTCCAAAAATGGGAACTATTTGTTGATAATTCTGAAGTAGCCTGTTCCCCACAATTGATCAGGTGATATATTTGCTTGTTAGATGATTCATTTAAGAAATCTGACGAAGCTCCACTCTGAGGGAAAACTTTAGCTTGGGAAGTTTTGTGGAACTCAGGTTCACACAGATTGCTTTGCTGCCTTTAAAGTGGTTTCAGCTTGAGTACTTTACTACCTTTCATTGTACAGGCTTTCTGTCAAAATGTAAACAATTGCCAAGCATAATTTTCTTTTTTTTTCTGAAAAAGAAATGACTAAATTAAAAGGATATAACAAAAGAGCTGTGAAAGCCTATTCTAATTAAGTGGTGCCTTGGCCAAGCATTCTAAATAAATAGGGTAAATAGTGTGTTGGCAGCATATTTTTAGCTGACACAAATTTTATCCTCAAATTGATCAATATGACTTTGAGAAGTAACTCACAAGACAACAACTTGGTAGTAAATTTTACTTTAATTGAATTTACTAAATTCGTAAGAAGTAGTGGTGTGGCATAATGACATTGAGCTGCTCTGGGTTTAACTTTGCCCTTTTAAAGTTGATGCACTGTAAATAAGTAGAGGTATTAAGCTCACAACAGTTTGACACATATCTTACTCAGCAGGTCATCTAATTGTACTACTGAGTTCAGATGTAACTGTAAGATTTGCTCCATAGTAGGAGCTCCAAGGAGTTGTTTGAAGTGGTCTTAAATACATACCTTCTAAATAAACCTTCATGTTGAGCGTGTAAATAACAGCATAGAATTACAGACTAAATGTTCAGAGTCCGAGAGCTAACAGATCGTGGAAGTTCACTGTTCAATTGAAGCGATAGGGAATACAACATTTTCTAAAAGGGAAAAAAACCCTACTTTTCATTCATGCTTAGTGGAGAAAGTTTGCAGCATTTGTTCACATGTATCTTGCATACCAGAAGATATTTTGTTCAATCTTCTTTGAAACAAGTTTATTTAGACTGAGATAATATTTGCAAAGCACCCCAGAAACAGGAAGATGTGAGTTTCTGTTTCTAATCTCAGTGGACATATGATATGTGGCCTTAATAGTAAGCACCATTCAAAACAGAATTGATTTTTTCCATCCATCCAGAATATTTTCTTAAGCTGTAATAATGTGAAACAAATATACTTAAGGATTTTTAAAAAGTCAATGGTATCATCAATAGTTACATATAAAGCATATGGAAAAAATAATTAATAACTATATCCTTGTGAAGAGGATTAAAGGTTTGTGGATTTTTGTGACAGTTACTGGAAGAAATCTTGTATATAATGCAAAGCTGAGGTAATCTTAAAACACTATTTTATGTATAAACTTGTACAAGCTTTTACAGTTAAATGATGAAGTAAGGAGAAAAAACAAACCAAGGAAAGTCTCTGACTGATAGTGGTGTTTATATTGCTAGAAGCTGATATTTTGAATTCAATAGAATGATCTGTCCATACTTACCTTAATCCTTAGAAATAAATCACTCCTAACAGATAGGGAATGAAATGAGAGTTTGGGGGAAGCAGGGATTCAGCCCTTGCTTACGTAAGGTCAGACAGCAACTGCAGCATGGATTTAAATAAAACCATGGGGTGAGGGGTGTGAAAGTTGAAGAATCACGCTGCTGTCTTCAAGAGATGGCTTGAGATGTCTATATTTTGTTATCAGTGATCATGAATGATCTTGGCATACCGAAGAAACAAAAAGTCTGGTGGGGACTGGGAGAACCCTTGCCCTGACAGTCCTCAAGGAGTAATGGCAGAGTTTTGTAAATTTAACATCAGGGAGGACTAAACAAAAGGAAATTGCCAAATTTCTATTGATTTCAATAAAATTGGGTTGATTTATCCCAGTCAGGAAGAACTGCAAGGACATATTCTTTACTTCATTTTATGTTCTTTTTTTTTCCTCATGTCAGTGAGATGGTCTGAATCATTGTTATATTTTACAAATTAACACATGCTTGACATTTGTGATTCTGCACAAATCCCTTGAAATGCCAAAAGGCTTTGATCTTTCAGATAGGTAATGCAGTTTTGAGAGTTTACTGGAAAAAAAACAATGTTTCTTTTCATTTTGCTTTGTATCAAGTTTGAAGATACAGTTTCTTCCAATTTTACAAATGCATAATAATGCCTCCTGTACTATATCTTCGGTAAAGTAAAAACTATTTGGCAGAGTTGGAATGGCTTTGTTTAGCAGATTAAGAAAATGGTGTTTTGTAGAGTTGCACACTCTCTGCAAACTAACCATGGTATGAAATAATTTTGTTCCTTTAATTCTTATTCTCTTAAGACACAGGCTTCCCTGCACTAGTCTCACAGTGACTACAGTTAGCATGTGGTGGGCTACAATATCATCTACCAACATTAACCTATGACCAGACTCTTTGTTAAAACTAATGAACACCAGTAGGGGCTCTATTTTATAGTGCACTTTCCCCAAACTAAAACATAGACAACTTCCCCCTATATTTTTACTTTAACTATTGAAACGATAAAAACAAAACATAAAATGAACTAAAGACATTTGTTGCAGCTCCATGTTGATTTTAGCTTGCCCTGTACTCATATGTGGAGAATTATTTGAAATGTTCTTTTTTCTTTGGCTGGTGATAAAGTCAAACATATTAAAGTCTTTCTCAATTGACATTTTAAAAAAATGTCTTTATCCTTTGCAGTTTGTATTGAAAAGGCCAAACTCTCCTTACCTTACTGTCAAAACCACTGTTTTTTGTCTTTTTAGTATGATTATACACATGAATAAGAGAAGCAGAATTTTGTCCAAAGGGACCAACAACTTCAGCAGACTGGAAACAGTTACAGCAATTCACAGTTTTAAAGCAAGCGCATTCACATGCCATATCTTTTTACCTTATTCCCCCTAGTTATCCATTTATGTATTTTGTGACGTAACTCTATGCAGAGTAAAGTGCATTTTTGCATCTTGCCTATACATTCTGATTGGTTATAACTTGTAAACCTAATTATAAGCTATTTATTATACCTTATAAACCACATTTTGCAGCACTTCCTGATCAGTTGTAAGGAGAGTTGTGGCTGCAGGATTTGGCCTATTAACTAAGTCCACTGTAAATTAGTACATGTGTTTTATTTTTATTTATTTGGAAAACAAAGCTTCCCTTGAAATGCATTTTAAAGTCACCTAATTATCAGGCAAATACCAGAGTGCAGCCCTGAAAAACTCCCCTCTTCCTAATCAATTAATCTTGTTTTCACTGAGTCCCTCTGATTTTGCTTAGTGTTAGTTGGCTCAAATGCTCAAATGCTCAAAAAAAAAAAAAAAAAAAAAAAAAAAAAAAAAAAAAAAAAAAAAAAAGAAAAGAAAAAAAAAAGACCAGCGTATGATAACCTTTTTCCCCTATAAAATGAAACAACTAATCAAAAATACTATTTGGAGTCAGCTGAGAATACCTACTCATGCAGCACATGTTTCAAGCAGCTATCGAGCAGAGCAGAGACCAAAAGCCAGCTGCGTTTGGCTTCTGTGGAGTTTAAACGTGTTTTTTATTTGGAGCTGTAACACGTGATTTTTGTTTGTTTGTATGTTTTGCTTTTCATTTTACACAACTAACTTCTAGAAAGAATTCTTGTAACTTCTTAACTTCTCCTTAACGGCACAGATGGCTTTCCTCACCGCACTGCATTGCTCTCCTTCCCCTAAGGCACAGCAATCACCTTTGACACCAACAACAGCAGGTAAAGCAGCAGAAGTTATGACAAAATCCGACTTTTAGAGGGACGTGTTTACCTGTTGCTTTTGCAGTTCATGCTGATGCTAGATGTGCAGCTAAAGCTTTTTGCTCAGCTCCTCATTTACTCGTTCCTCTGCTGACAAGGGCCGGGGTGGAAAGTGATGGGTTTCCATGGAGAGCTGCACGGTGGGGGCAAAAGGAGTTTAGAATCAAATTACACAAAACTAGGCTAAAGCAGTCAGTGTTTGCTGCTCCCTGAATTTAGGCAAAGGCTCCGCTGAGCGCCTTGCTGGCGACGGGGACGAGGGGAACCCTTCCCGCCGCCGGGGCGCACGCGGTGCGCGCCCCTCTCGGACGGGAGGCACGGGCGGGGTGCGAAGCGCCGTCTCCCGGGACCGCGGCCGGGGCTCGGCTGCTCGCGGACCCGCCCGGGCGCCTGCCCGCGGCCCGGTGGCGG
>VWZP01003348.1:5780-26894 GCA_013396995.1 Dicaeum eximium
TCGGGGTTGGGCCGGGCGCTGGCGGCACATTCGGTCTCCATCACGCTGAAGTTGAGTCCCTGCAGCGAGCTCAGCTCCACGCCCTGGGGACACGCGTGGGTGGCGGGTCACAGTGGGGGGGGACAGGAGAGGGTCAGGCTGCACGAGTGGGGGTGTCACCCGTGGGGGGTCCCGAGTGGGGGGCACTCACCGGGGCGGGCTCGGGCTCGGCGCTGAGCAGCCTGAAGGCGTTCTGCACCTCGGGGCGCTGGTTGTAGGAATCCACGGCCTGCGCCAGCGCCTCGGTGTAGGAGAGGGGCGCCGGGGCGGGGAGGGCGCAGGCCCCCCCCAGCACCGCCAGCAGCAGCACCCACGAGCTCGCCATCGCTGTCCCGCTGTCCCCACGGCCACCCCCGCGCCCTTTTATCCCCCACGGGAGGCCGGGGACCCGCCCCGGGGCTGCCCCCTTGGGAAACGCCCGGCCTCAAGCCGCAGAGTGCCCGTTCTTTTTGGGGGAGCCGCGGTGAGGGGGGGTCCCCGTGTGTCCCCAAGGATGGGCGGCGGCATCTAAACCCCTCGGGGTCCCCACCCTTGGGAGCCCCTTGGCCGGGCTCGGGGGGTTTGGGGGCCAGGACCCCTGTCACCCCTGGGTGGTGACACGATGTCCGTGCCAGGTTGATGCCCGCGGGGTTGTGCAATCCCGAAGTTGCCCCATCGCTGTTGCCCAAGGCCGAGGGTGCCCCCGGCTCCCCCAAACTGTCACCTGCACACACACGGACACGTCCGAGCCCCAAATCTCTTTATTCCAGCTCCCTCGGGGACGGGGGGCGGCGGGATGAGCCCTGCAGGGACCCGCTGGGAGGGGGCCGAGGCCGCGGGGGGGGCCCCGAGGATGATGATGATGATGAGGAGGAGGATGAGGATGAGTGACCTGGGTTGGTGCCAGGGGAGCGGGGCTGGGCGCTGTCACCGGGCTGCTGCGGGGAGAAATAAAGGGGGGTTTCACTCCAGAGCCCGAAAACCCCCCCGAAGTGAGCGGGACACGTGTCCCACCCCCGGGATGAGCTCCCGGAGCCCTCACCGGCTCCCGGCCGCACTCCACCATCGACAGCGGCACGTCGGGCAGGAAGGTGAACACGGACACCTGGGCCGAGCAGCGCTGCACCTGGGGACAGAGCGGCCTCAGCACCGCGGGGACCCCCCTGGCCCCGGGTTCGGGGGTCCCACCTCAGGCTCACCCTGCCCGGGCGGCCCCGGCAGCCGCGGGGGTCCGGGCCGGCCTTGGGGCAGGGCGGCTGCCGGGCCGTGAAGTTGATGCTGAAGTGCGTCCCCCAGTCGAAGCTCTGCCGAGAGAAAAGCTCCGTGGGGACGGGCACGGGCTGGGTGCGGGAGCCGGGAGCACCCCCCGCGCCCGCAGCCCCTTTTCCTACCGTCCTGGCGACTCCGAGCAGCCGCAGCAGCCGCAGCTCCTGCCCGTGCGTCTCCAGCACGGAGCGCGCCAGCTCCCGGGGCGCGGGCACGGCCGGGGGCACGGCCCGGGGCACGGCAGCGCCCGCCGCCAGCAGCACGGCCCCGAGCAGCAGCGCCATGCGGGGAATGAGCCCCGGGCTCGGCAGCAGCACCGGGCTCGGGGCCCCCGGCTCCGGCTCCAGCATAAACAGCGGCCCCCGTGCCGCGGGACGGGATCGGGTTGCCGGTGTTTTCCTTGGCCCGGTGCCGCGCGGGGAGCGAGGCTGGACCTGCAGGAGATGCGGCGATGCTGGAGCTCGGCAGGGCCGATCCCCCTCCGCGGCCCCTTCCCTGTGCCTGCTCCCGGTTTCTCGGCACGTTGGTCCAACCGAGATCCTGCTCGTCCCGAGCCGGGAGCCACAGCATCCTCCTGCTTCCCACAGAGAGAAGAACCAGGAGCCCCCTCCCCTCTCCCAGTTTCTTTACACGATTTTGGGTTTATAAAATCCCTCTCACCCTGTTCAGATTCATCCAAACACCCCACGCCCAGGTTTTCCTTGGATTTGAGAACACAGGGTTTACTGAGGACTACACCGTGTGGATCCTGCTCTCCCACTTTGCCTTCCCTGGGTGAGAGGGTCTCATTTCCCCAAAATTCAGTATTTTCCTGTTGCCTCTGGAGCTAGGAGCTCCCCTTTCTCCTCGCTTTGTCCACAATGGAAAAGCAAAGAAACCCCTGGGGAAGGAATCCCGGGAAGCACATCTGGGAGGCACGTGAGCCTCCTGGGATCCCTGTGCCTGGGAACAGCGCTCTGGAAGCCCAGGGGGGCCACTGACACCCCCGGTGTCAGGGAACTGCTGCTCTTCCAAAGGTATTTGTTCCAATATTCCCATTTTTACAGACACAAACCCCAGGTGGGAGATGGTGGGAGGGAGAAAGGACAATGGAACACCAGGAGAGCAGCTCACCAGAGCCTCCTCTGCTCATGGAGACCATTGGGAGGGGTCCTGGAGAAGAGAAGATGTCACGGGCAACAACTTGATTCTGATCGTGTTTTTTCTTTTTTTTTTTTCCTTTTTAAAGTCTGAGCAGCACAGAAAAGTCCAAAGGATTCCCATTCCTGGGAAGCCAGCAGTGGATAGATGTGGGAGAAATGGTTATGTCCTGATAGATCACATTTATAACCAGATATGCTCATTATAGACCCCAAAATATACACAGTACCCCAATATAGACATCCACATGTACAGCCAGAGTCAGTCCCGGGGTGCTGGGAGCAGGAACAGCCACGAGCAGCGGGGCTGGGGGGCACATCCTGCTCCTCCCAGCTCCCAGCCCCTCGCAGCACGGGGGGAGACCCCAAATGCCTCGCAGCTGGGATCAGGTGCCACTCCTGCTGCCTGGCCCTGCCTGCCCGGAGGAGGTATGGCTGTGCCCAGGGTGGCACGGAGAGCTCCGGAGCGACGGCGGATCACGGATCATGCAGGAGAGGGGCTCAAGGGCTGATGCAGGGAAGATGCTGCCAGGCAGCTCTTTGGCTCTGCCAGCATTCCAAAGTTTCCTGGCACAAAACCCGTGGCAAAGGCCTTTTCCAGCAGAGCACGACAAACTCACGACGTATTTTCCTTGCCTCTCCTAAAATATCCCAGCCTTTCTGCTCCAGCTGCCTCTTAGGCTTGGAAAATACCTCAATATTTAATTTAAAGAACATCCTGATCATCTATTTCCCATTTTGAAACCCTCAGGCTGTTTCCATCCATCTTTCTCCAGCGCTTGCCCAAACGATCCTGGTTTAACCGAACTTTTCCTCTTCCTGGTTTCTCCATCCTGTGGCTCTTGTGGAGACGTTTTCCACATCAAGCTGAGGAAAGCACAAGAAACTGGGGGTGTCTTGTGTAAGAAGCTCCTGGAGGTGCCAGCGCCGTGTTTGTTCTGTTTGGAGACCCCCCCTGTGCAACCAGGAGCCCCCAAACTGCTGCTGACACCCCTGGGAGGGCTCAGGTGGTTTTGCTGTTCCCAGAAGGCGCAGATGGATTTTCCAAGTTCTTGAAGTGGCCATTTTTATGTCACAATGAAGCCTGGCCCCATCCTCCAGCCCACAGCGGCACTTCCCAAAGGGTGCAACCGCAGGAAAACCGACGAGGGAGGGATGGATGGATGGATGGATGGATGGATGGATGGATGGATGGATGGATGGATGGATGGGATGGATGGATGGATGGATGGATGGATCCGCTTGGCCTCGGCTCCAGGTAAGGCCGAGGGGTCTTTGCTTGCACATAAACTCACCACATTTGTCCTTTTCAGGACCTTCAGCCCAAAAAGCTACAGGCGGGGATAACTCTCAAGTCAGGTTTGTGTTTGGATCGAGCACCTGGAAACGCTGGCACGCTCGTTGCGGACGAGACGCCCCCGAACCGCCCCGGTCAGATGGTGAGGAGCGGCACGCAGCCCACGCCCACGCCGCCCTCGTGGCACACCATGGGCGCCATGAACGTCCAGCGGTTGGTCTCGGGGTCGTACATCTCCACCGAGCTGAGGTTGGACTGTCCGTCGTAGCCGCCCACGGCGTAGAGCCGGCCGCAGTTGGCCACGAGGGACACGCGGCTGCGCCGGGTGTTCATGGGCACGATCAGGTACCACTGGTCGGCCATGGAGCTGTAGACCTCGGCGGCGCTCAGGAAGCCGGAGCCGTCGTAGCCGCCGCACACGAACATGCGGCTGCCCAGCGCGGCCGCGCCGTGCCGGCACCGCTTGTTCAGCATGGGCGCCACCGCGTGCCAGCTGGACGTGTGCGGGTTGTAGTATTCCACCTATGGAGCACGGCCACGGTTAGGGGTGCTGCTGCTCTGGGAATCGCCCTGGGACATCCCAAAGGCACCTCCCAAGTGGGGCAGTTTTGGGTTTCTCGTGATGGGGCGGTGAAGGGATTCCCAGGGAAGGGAAAGGAAGGGAGCTGGGGAAGGGTCTGGGGCAGCAGAAGCAGCTGAGAGAACTGAACTGCCTTCAGTTAAAATCTCAGCTGCTGTGGGATTGTGCCTGAAGGGTTTGGGTTGGAAGGGACCTTAAAGCTCATCCAGTGCCACCTCCTGCCATGGGCAGGGACACCTTCCACTGTCCCAGGGTGCTCCAAACCCCAGTGTCCAGCCTGGCCTTGGGCACTGCCAGGGATCCAGGGCCCTGTGCCAGGGCCTCCCCAGCTACTTCCCAATATCCCACCAAAATCTCCTCTCCTTCAGCTCAAAGCCATTCCCTGTGTCCTGTCCCTGCATCCCTTGTCCCCAGTCCCTTTCCAGCTCTCCTGATCTCCTTTAGGCCCTGGAAGGGGCTCTGAGGTCTCTCTGGAGCCTCCTCTTCTCTTCCAGCCTGCCTCCAATATCTAAGGGGCTCCAGCCCTCAGAACATCTCTGTGGCCCTGAGTGGATCAATGAGTCACTCCTGTTCCACCTCAGGTTTTTCTGTTATGGGTGGAAGTGACACAATTTGATGTCACAACCACTTGGGGCTGTTTGGATGCACAGAGAAAGGACACAGAGCCTTGCAGCCCCATGCTGAGGTGCAGGGGATGAGCCCAGGGCCCCAGGGCCTTACGCTGTTGAAGATCTGGAGCCCATCGTGCCCTCCGGACACGTAGATGCGGCCCTCGAACACGGTGACTCCGGCAGCGCTGCGGTTGGAGCTCATGGGGGTCACTGCTGTCCACCTGTGAGGGAGAAGGGAGAGGTTAGCACGACTCCCACAGATTATTCCATGCTTTTCTAGTGCTGGATTCCACCGTCTCTCCTTTCCCCACTCCTTACTCAAAGCATTCTCACAGCCCAGCGGTGCCAGGATACGGAACACCAGAGGGAAACTCCTGGAGAAGCTCTGGCACATGAAGGGCTCTTACTTGTTTGTTTCTGGAGAGTAGGACTCCACCGAGTTGAGGGATGAGTTTCCATCGTATCCACCACACACGTAGATCTGCCCATCCAGCACCACCGTTCCCATGGCGCTGCAAGCAACAGCAGGACCCCGTGAGGTGGCTGCAGGTGCTGCCACCCTGTCCCCACCACTGTGAGCCTGCACAGTCTGCCTGTGTCATCCCACCAAACTGCCTTTTCCCTGGATTCACCTCCAAACTGCTCAGTCCTGCCTCAATTCTGAGCTCACGAGGGGAAAGGTGCTCATGGCAGGAGCACCTTGAATCCTGGCTTTGGATTTGGGCCCCTCACAACAAAAAAGGACATTGGGGGGCTGGAGAGTGTCCAGAGAAGGGAATGGAAATGGGGAAGGGGCTGGAGCACCAGGAGTGGCTGAGGGAACTCCAGAGAAACCTGGTGAGGGGCACGTACCCCCTCCACCCCTGCCCTGGACAGCCAAGGCCAGGGCTGGACACCTCCTTCCAGGAGGAATTTTCCCTGTATCCAACCTGCACTCCCTTGGCACAGCTTGAGGCCATTCCCCCTTGGAATCAGGGAGCAGAGCCTGACCCCCACCTGGCTGCACCAGACACTAACCAAGGAAATCCCAGCTGCTTCCACACTGCCCCACTCCTCCTTTCCCATTTTTCCCCACACACACACACACATCCTGCTGGGCGCCCACCACCTGTCACCCCACTCTGCCTCAAACCTCGTTTTTCCCCGTTTTTCCAGAAGTCTCTTCTTAGTAAGCTACACATACCTCCTCTTACTGTTCATGCTTTCCACTTTGGACCAGGAGTCGGTGTCGGGGTTGTAAACCTCCACGGTGCTGAGCCTGAGCTGGCCGTCGTAGCCGCCGATGGCGTAGAGCAGCCCGTTGAGCACGGCCACGCCGACGCGGCTCCGCGCCGTGGCCATGGGCTGGCACTTCTCCCAGCGGTTGGCAATGGGGTCAAACACCTCCACCACGTTCAGAGAGTCGCCTGCATAGAAATTTGCTACTCAAATTAAAAGAGGGAGACCTGATGAAGCCCTGGGATGGTGATGGGGGTAGAGGGGTAAGGGGGTGCTGCTGTGTGCCTAAAGATGGGGTTGGCATGGGGAATTTGCCTGCTTTTTCTTTGGGGAAACATCTGGGAAAAAAAGGAACGGGAACCTATGAGATCCAACAAGACCAAGTGCAAAGTGTTGCACCTGGGTCAGGGAAATAAATTCTTCCCTGTGAGGGAAGCGAGGCCCTAGCACAGGGTGCCCAGGGAAGCTGTGGCTGCCCCTGGATTCCTGGAAGTGTCCAAGGCCAGGTTGGACATTGGGGCTTGGAGCAGCCTGGGACAGTGGAAGGTGTCCCTGTCCACAGCAGGGAGTGGAATGGGACGATCCTTAAGGTCCCTTCCAACCCAGACTATTCTGAGATTCTCTGTCCTATCCTGGGCTCTCACATCCTATTCCAGCCTTCCTGCTCCCACAGAGACATTTCCCAGTCACATATCCCTGCTTACCCACACAGATCCCGCTCTGAACAATTCTCATTGTTCCCACACTCAAAAAGATGGGGGAACATTTCCAACCTCTCCCGTGCTCTGCACGAGGAGCCTCGGTAAGTTCCTTCTGTGGAAGTGGCACCTCCACTGTCCTCCGAGGGGCAGCAGAGACCTGCAAGTCCCATCTGTGGTGTCTCAGGGGTGGAGCTCCTCCGTAGGTTTTTCCTTGGTCACCTTCTGATCTCTTTTTACGCCATGGTGAGGCTCATGACAAAGTGTTGTGATCCCACAAGCCCAACAACATCGTGGAGATCCCTGCAAGTCCTGCTTGGGGCTCCAGACAAGGAGACCATCCTCAAAGTCTTTAGGAACATGTCCTAAATAAGCCTCACCTGAACAGGATTTCAGATGGAAGATGTTAAACTACGGTCACAGCCGCCCTGAGGGTTTCACTGGAAGGGTCAAAGTGCAGCATGGAGGAGGAGAAGCTGCTCCACACTTCCTCAGGAGGGAATTGCAGCATGCCACCATCCCACCCAGCCCCTGGTGGTCTTTCCACTGCAAGGTACCTGCTGAGTTGAGTCCCCCCACGGCGTAAATCAGCCCCGCGATGGACGTGCAGCACCGCGGCCGCGTCTTGAACGCCGGCAGGTGCGGCCGGCGCTCCGGCATCAGGTGATAATCCTTGGCTTCATCAACCAGATCCCTGAAATCCAACCACGGAATCGTTAAAGAGGAGATCTGACTGCCTGGAGTGTGAGACTGAAGGATCTGACTTGCCCACCCTGCTGACTCCGTGGCCAAGCCCCACCTGCACTTGTGGCAGCAGCGGACCAGGTCGTCCTGCTGCACGCGGTCCGTGAGGAATTGCGGCCGGCACAGGGGGAGCCGGATCTTGGACAGGAGCTCGGGCAGGAAGGATTCCCTCTGGTCTCGATCGTACCTGATCCAGGCCAAGGCAGCCTCAAACACCTGCCAGGAGACAGCAGTGGGAAGTTGGAGTTTGGGGGGTTGAGCAAATGGATGGGAATGAGATGACAGGAAATCTTGGAATGGTTTGGGTTGGGAGGAACCTCAAGGACCATCCAGTTCCATCCCTGCCATGGCAGGGACACCTCCCACTGTCCCAGGCTGTTCCAAGCCCTGTCCAGCCTGGCCTTGGGCACTGCCAGGGATCCAGGGGCAGCCACAGCTGCTCTGTGAAATCCATCCCAGCCAGGAATTCCCAATTCCCAATATCCCATCCATCCCTGCCCTGTGGCAGTGGGAGCCATTCCCTGTGTCCTGTCCCTCCAGACCTTGTCCCCAGTCCCTCTCCAGCTCTCCTGGCCCTGCAAGGGGCTCTGAACTCTCCCTGGAGCCTTCTCCTCTCCAGGGGAACATTCCCAGCTCTCCCAGCCTGGCTCCATGTAGGTTTCTTTCCCTGCCTCCAACAATCCCAATCTCCTGTCCCGTGGGATGGGACATTCAGCACAGAAGTTTGCAGGGAGATGAGGGAATTGCAAGGAGGATTTTGGCAGAGGAGGTGGCACAGAACATGGAACTGCATTTACTTAGTGACAAAAATCTGGGAAAGAAGACTGGGAATGGTGCTGCTCCATGAGAAACCAGGAAACAGGTTTGGTGACAGGGATCCATCTGCTCTCTCTGGATAACTACACTGGAGACACCTGGAGCTGAGCTGGTCCCTTCAGGCTCCATTCCAGACACTGGAAGGGACAGACCTCTCGGAAGCCCCACTGGATGACTCCAGCTACCAAAGGATCCTGATGCTCTGGTCCCAGTTTAATTTGGGACCCACATTCCTGGGTTCACAGGACTCCCTATTAAAGTTATTGCAGCCTTTATGACTGTTCAGAACAAAGTTATCAACTCTTTCTTGCACAGTGGCATCTGGAGTCTCTCCCAACACAATTCCCAAACTTGCCAGTGCAAAAATGCTTCTCCAACAGCACCACAGGGATTAAAAACCCCAAACCAACTTTCTTCCACTCTACAGGGTGCTACTGAAATTTCTGAAGAGTGGGGCTGGCAGGGCATGGGGAAATGTCCCCAGGATGGACTTTTTGGATCCTACCTGCTCTGGGAAAAACAGAGTGAGGAATTCTTGGTATGATACAGGAATGTGGCTGGAATGTGAGGCAGGTTCCCCTCCCTCTCTAAGCCTGATTAAAGAAGCACATTTTCACCTTACAAGGAGAAGCTGGAGGTCTGCCCTGCGTTTGTCACCTCCTCAGGAACAGCAGGACAGAAGTCCAGGCTCAAGGACAGGCTCTGTTTTCCCTGCTCACTGTCAGCCACACTGATAGATTCTCAAGGCTATGGAAACACCCTAAACTCCTCTCCCTCCCACAAACTCCCTGACAGGAGGGTGCAGCCAGGTGGGAGTCCAGCTCTTCTCCTGGGGAACAAGGGACAGGAGGAGAGGAAACAGCCTCATGTTGTCCCAGCAGAGGTTTAGGTGGGAATTTGGAAAAATTCCTTCATGGGAGAGGCTGTCCAGATGTGGCACAGCTTCCCAGGGCAGTGGTGGAGTCCCCACTGCTGGAGGGATTTAAAAGCCCTGTGGATGTGGCACCTGGGGACATTGGTCAGTGGTGGCCTTGGCAGTGCTGGGGGAATGGTTGGACTCGATGGTCTCTGAGGGCTTTTCCAACCCCAACGATTCTGTGATCCTAAAAAAGCCCTGCCTTCTGTTTCTTTAGGAACAAGTCAGCCTGGAGTAGGCACAGGAAACCATCACAGCTCTGTCCAGCACCTCTGAGTGCCTCCACTGTGCCAGGACATCTCAGCTTCACTCAGGCCAGGAACAGGATAATTCCCATTCCCATTCCACTCCCAAGCAGCAAGAAACCCCTCAAGGTCAAACTTCCCTTGGCCAAGACCTACACCAGGTACCCACCTGCTCTTCGGACTTCACGTTGAGCTCATCCCTGGAAACGAGCTCCAGGACATCCTCAAAGGGCAGGGCCAGGAACTCCTCAGACATGGAGACCTCCACGAAGTGCTGGTGGATGAAGCTGTTGGCAGCGTCGTAGAGCACCGTGCACATCATGGTCTCGGCAAACTGCCGGACACCCAGGCAGTTCTTGGGATGAAGCCTGGAAAAGGAGAGGAGGAGAGCAACAGGGATGTCAGGTTAATGGAAGAGAAGTTGTGGCTGCTCCTGGATCTCTGGAATTGTCCAAGACCAGGTTGGACAGGGGCTTGGAGCAGCCTGGGACAGTGGGAGGTGTCCCTGCCCATGGCAGGGGTGGGTTGGGATGGGCTTTAAGATCCCTCCCAACCCATTTTGTGTTCCATAACTCTACAGATGCAAAGTTTTGGGATGCACACTTCTCATCCCACTAGAAGGACACATCCTGCTCCTCCCAAGCTGGACACAGGTGACTGAACCTCACTGGTGCTGGGGAGCAGCTGGAATCCCCCCAGCCCCACTCACCTCTCCCTGAGGAAGGTGCAACAAGCATCCTTGATGTTCTGCAGCTGCAGGAAACTCGCCCCCATGAGCAGGGACTGCACATTCTGCTGGTCTATGGCCAGGTGACCGTTGTAGGCAAAGTTGATCAGAGCCTCCAGCGCACTAAAAACAGAGAGAAAGGGCAGAAAATCCACTGAATTGCAGCTGGGATAGCAGCAGAATGTTTTGTGGGCTCACTCCCACAGAGAACAGGCTTTGAGCCTTGCACACACAGTGAGGCAGAGCAGTGTGATCCCTGTGATTGTCCCTGGGGACTTTACCTGGGATCCATGCCCTGCATGACAATCTCATCCTGCTTGCACTCCATCATGTCGTTGGTGAACATGGCGTGGAAGTACGGGATGGAAGCTGCCAGCACGATCCGGTGAGCGCTGAATTTATGGTCCCCGACCTGGAACGGGGCAGTGGGGAGGGAGAGGGATCAGCACCAGCCACTGCTCCAGTGGTTCCCTGCAGCTGTGAAAATTCACTTGTGGGGACTTTTGGGAGGGATTCAACCCTCCCAAATGGGACCTCTGAGTTGTTTTAGATAATGGGGTTTTTTTTCCTTATCTTTTACATAGGAAAGGTGAGTTCGGCTCACATCTTCACCCCATGGTTCAGAAGGTCACAGGACCCTTAGGTACAAGACCTTTTAAGGATTTATTAACCAATAAAACACTGCCAACAAGGATATTTATGTTTTTTGACCCAATCTCTAAATATTTCATCTTATGGACCCATGCTACAGTGTAAGCTTTTTTACCAATCCTGTTATGACACACAAACCTACAGTACTGCATTCTAAACTCCTTGTTTACCTTTGTAGCTACTTTTAATTTTTTCTATATATTAGTTTAGTATTAGTTATATTCGTTTCTATATATTAGTTTAAGTTTTTTCTTAAACTCTAAACTTTCCTTTACTTAGCTTAACATGTCTCTCCTTTAAATAATAAATCCACATTCTCGCTTCCAGCACTTAAGTTTGGAAGCCTTTTCCAAGGTCTCAGACCAAATCCTGTGTTTAATTCTAAGCTTTGGCTTACAGGCCCCAAATTCTGAGAGTTCCTTGCATTTCGGATTCCAACATGCAGCATCCAAGCATCCAAGTCTGCTGCAATAAAGCAGATGGGACTCCGTTTTTTTGTAGGAAAAGTTAATTTTTTATTTACATAAATAATTTTTATACAGTTTTTACAGACTTTGTGTTGAACTCTAACTGGCTAGTAGTTTTTTTTTATTCAAACGTGTTTGTGATTAAAATTTATCGATTAAAATGTGGTTTTGTGTGTACATGTTAAGACTCTATTCTTAAAATTGTTTATTCTTAAAATTGTTTACATATTTTCTGTGCTGATTTTTATGGGGTAGATTTCTTGTTTATGTAGGTGTGAATGGTTCTTTTACTAAAACAGGTTATTGTGCTAACTGCTTCTTTTTTTTTTTAATTTTTTCTTGTGGGAACTAACAAGCTACTTGTTAGTTTAGCTAGAGTAGCAGGGCTTAAACTATATATATATATATATATAATTTATACTATATAGATATAGTTAAAACAAAGTACTTTGTAAGACATTTCTTTTATAATATCTTTACCTGTATATAACACAAGTCAGATCTTTGCTCTGATTATTTCTCTCAGAATTTTTTGGTTTACATCTTTATAGCATGGTTCAGAAGGTCATAAGACCNTTTGTGTTGAACTCTAACTGGCTAGTAGTTTTTTTTTATTCAAATGTGTTTGTGATTAAAATTTATCGATTAAAATGTGGTTTTGTGTGTACATGTTAAGACTCTATTCTTAAAATTGTTTACTCTATTCTTAAAATTGTTTACATATTTTCTGTGCTGATTTTTATGGGGTAGATTTCTTGTTTATGTAGGTGTGAATGGTTCTTTTACTAAAACAGGTTATTGTGCTAACTGCTTCTTTTTTTTTTAAATTTTTTCTTGTGGGAACTAACAAGCTACTTGTTAGTTTAGCTAGAGTAGCAGGGCTTAAACTATATATATATATATATAATTTATACTATATAGATATAGTTAAAACAAAGTACTTTGTAAGACATTTCTTTTATAATATCTTTACCTGTATATAACACAAGTCAGATCTTTGCTCTGATTATTTCTCTCAGAATTTTTTGGTTTACATCTTTATAGCATGGTTCAGAAGGTCATAAGACCCCCAGTTATAAGAGTTTTTAAGGATTTATTGATCAACAAAACACTGTTAAAAAGGATATTTATGTTTTTGATCTAATCCTTAAGGATTTTGTTTTATAGATTCATGTTACAATGTACTTTTTTTAGTTAACTATGTTATGACATATGAACTTACAGTATTGTATTTTAAACTTCTTGTTTACTTTTTAAACGGTTTTAATTTTTTCTATACCTTAAACTCTAAAATTTTAAACTTTTCTCTACTTAATTTAATGTGTTTTAGTCTTAAACTATAAGTCTATATTTTCACTTTTAGTATCTAAGTCTGGAAACTTTTTCTAAGGTCTTAAATCAAATCCTGTGTTTAATTCTAAGTTTTGGGTTATAGGCTCAAAGTTTTGAGAATTCCCTGTATTTCATATTCCAACATCAGGAAGAGAAGTGGTTGGGACTTCTCAGCCTAACAGCTGATGGAAAAAAACCCTTCACATTTATATTTGTGTGTGACTTTTTGGGATGAAGGGCTGTACCAATCCCTTCTCCTAACCCAAAACCACATGGAAAACATCCCAGAGGCTCCAAGCCTTGAGATATCTGCAAAATCCCTGCTGTGCCCACGGGGGGATGGGGAATCTCTGGGAAATGGAGTCAGGACTGCAGGCCAGGCTCCACGAAGGGACAGAGCTCAAGGCCACTTCCCTGGCCCTGCAGAGGGAGGAATGTTGGCAGGGCAGGTTCCCACCCTGACTTCACACTGAGAGCTCAAACTCCAGAGCTTTACAAACACAAAAATACAGCAAATTTCATAAGGAAAGGCCACAAAGGGAAGTGATTCCAGAAGGTGAGAGCTGATAGCCTCATCCCATATCGCTGGGATTTTCATTCCCTCCCTCCCTGCCAGGACTATTTGTGGCTCTTTCAGAGGAAAAAGCCACAAAAAGTCCTTAATTTGGCTTTCTGGGTTGCTTGTATAAGCCAAGTGTGGTTTTTAGGCACATATCTCTTTTTTTCCTCTGTTTTTGCTAAATATCATCAAGAGTTTACCTTCCTCAAGAACACAAAAAGTTCACAGTACTATTCAGTTAAACTCACCATCTTTTGACGTCATTTTCCCACAATGTAGCATGTTTTAAAATAGATTAAATGTTTCCAAGACACATGAGATGTTGATGTTGTATGCAAGGTGTCCTGATCATGATGGCATTTTAACACTGAAGCTTTCAACGTGTCCCAGGGTGGGAGGTGCTGCTCAGGACAGGGAAATCCCTCAGGACACTCAGTGCTGGAGCTCTGGGATTGAGAATTCCCAGTGGGAAGGGCTGACACACCAGCAGCCACAGCCTGGGTGACCATGGGGACAAATTTGCTGCTTGGCCTGTCCACATTCCAGCCTGGAGGCCCAGGAACACCCGACCTGCTCTGGCACTTCCCAGTCCATCACCAGTTGCTCCTGGCCCAGCCCACTGGTTTTGCAATAATAAATCCCATTATTGATATATTTTCATGGTGCTGGAAAATCCTGTGTGTCTCAAATGTCCCCAAAACCTCCATTTTCCTTTTGCTCTTTCTGAAAGGTGAAAGAACAAGGCCTCCTCTTATCTCTAAAATTCTGTAAGGAATTCACTCCAACTGGAACAGTTCATTTGGTTTGTTTGGATGAGTGCTCCCATTCAGGCTGAGTGTGCAAGAAAAGCAACATTTTACTTGACTTTCATTTCCCCCTAAGTCCAAGTTGCCAAAAATCACAACTGTCCAAATCTCATTTCAGCTTTTTAATAAATGAAACATGGTGCTAAAATTGAACAGGCACCTCTTAAAGTGAAACACCTGCTTCAAATGCACACAGTGACCTTCTATTTATAAGCAAAATTATCTTTATAACTAAAGATAACAGGAATTTCAACACCAAGGTTATATTTACTCAAACCCCAAGCCTGTAGTGTGACCCCAAGGAGGAGAAAAGGCCCTTATTTCACCAAATAACTGTAAATTACAGAGCCCAGGTGGCAGCTCTGGGCCCCTCATGACAAAAGTGACATTGAGGAGCTGGAGGGTGTCCAGGGAAGGGAATGGAGCTGAGAAGGAGCTGGAAAACTCCTGAGGGGGCTGGGAAGGGGCTGAGCCTGGAGAAAAGGAGGCTCAGGGGGACCTTGTGGCTCTGCACAGCTCCTGCCAGGAGGGGACAGCCGGGGGGGTCGGGCTCTGCTCCAGGGAACAGGGACAGGAGGAGAGGGAATGGCCTCAGGCTGGGCCAGGGGAGCTCAGGGTGGATTTTGGGAAAATTCCTTCATGGAAAAGGTGGTGAGGCATTGGAAAGGACAGCCCAGGGCAGTGGTGGTTCCCCATTCCTGGTGGGATGTGACATCCGTATGGCTGTGGCACTTGGGGACGTGGTCAGTGGTGGCCTTGGCAGTGCTGGGTCAGGGTTGGACTCAATGATCCAGGAGGGCTTTTCCAACCTAAACCATTCCATGATTCCATGCCCCAAATCCCTGTCCAAAGGCTCCACCAGGCTGCAGTTCCAGGGGTGCACTGCTGTGACCCCACCCTGCCAGGAGCTGCCACCAAACGGCCTCATTACCTCCCTCACACCTGGGCCAAACACCCCCAGGCATCCTGCAAGATTCCTGCTGGGATAAGGACAGCTGGGATGAAATCATCACTGGGATGAAATCCCTTGGGTCTGGGCAGTGCTGCCCTTCCAGGTGCTCCCAGACTGGGAATGGTCCCTGGGAGCAGCATCAGCAAAGAGCCTGGCAAATATTCCCTGGTGCTGGACAAGACAAAAGCTGGGATTTCTTCTGGTTGGAACTTGCTCCTGGAATGGTGGAGAGCCCTCAGGGAGATGGAGAAATTGGGATCTCTGCTCTAAAACCATCATTATGTTCATTCCATCAGCGCTTCATGGTGAATCCCCAAGGAACAACTGCATTTCCTGCTGCAGGCAAAGGACAAGCTTTTCCTGTGGAATATGGAAAATCCTTCCAAGGATGAATCCATTCAGCTCATCCTCATACCTTCCTTCCCACAGTGCTCCCTACCTCCAGAGGCAAAGGCTCTCCCTTTCCATGATTAAATTAATGCACTTTCCTGATGGACTCACTCTGGAGTCACCTCAGGAGAAAGTGAGAAAGAGCTCATTCTCTTCCTGGTACCACTCCAGGATGTTCTGTTTTACAATTTATCATTTTAGATGCTTTGCTTTTAAGAGAAAAGATTCTGTTTTCCAGAAAAAGGAACCTTGCAAGCATCCCTCCTGACCCCAGGAATCCTGGAATTCCCTTCTGATGTGTCTCTGAATGGGTAACAAAGGAATCTGCCCCCGGACACCCCCACAGCCCCAAATGTTAACAAATTCCAGGGCACAAGGAGCCTTTCTCCCAAGGAAAAGGCTGTAGGTGGGAGAAAGGCATTTCTTGTGCTCCTGACATCACCACCTCGCAGCGCTGAGAACTCGCTGAGTTTTGTGCTGCAAAGGTCTCAAAAACCCCAAATCCATCTTTTCTGTGGGGATGTTGGCACTGAGGGCACCGAGAGGCCGGAGCAGGAGCAGAGCTGGTGTCCAACCCCTCCCAGCCCCGTTCTGAGGGAATGGGATGCAGCTGGAGCAGGACAATCCCAAACACAAATCCAGGCTGGAGGCACAATGAGAAGGGAAGGATTTGGGGCTGTTGGTGGATGAGGAGCTCCACATTCCCTGGCAAGAACCCCCCGTGCCCTGGGCTGATCCCCCAGTGTGGGAAGCAGGAAAGAGGGAATTCTGAATGGCTTCCCACTTCCAGAGGCAGGAATAGATGGGAACTTGGGAAAGAATTCCTGGCTGGGCTGGAATTCCCAGAGCAGCTGTGGCTGCCCCTGGATCCCTGGCAGTGCCCAAGGCCAGGCTGGACACTGGGGCTGGAGCAGCCTGGGACAGTGGGAGGTGTCCCTGCCATGGCTGGGGGGGATTGGGATGATCCTGAAGGTCCCTCCAGCCCAAACCATTCCAGGATTCCATGAGAATGGTGACTGATTCCTTTGAAGCAGAGGACACATCCCCTCTGGATGTACAACAAAGCCACATTCCCAGAGAATTCCCTGCCAGCTCAGAGAAGCCCAACTGCTTTTTGAAATTCCAGTCCCTCTGCTTCCCACATGGACAGGGAGCATCCCGAGGGGATCAGCTCCAGCACTGCCCTCCTCAGTGCTCCTGAAGGGACAGCAAAAAGAAATTTTGTGTTATCCTGGAACTAAAAATCCTTGTATTTTCTGTAAGGGGAGAGCTGACAGCAGCCACGAGCTTGGGGGAATCACATCCAGGCAGAATCCCAAAGAATTCCTGTCTGTTGGGTGACAAGGCTGGAATCACATCCTCACCCTGCAGCTCTCCTGTGCACAATCGATCATCTGCTCTTCCAATCTCTCCCATAAAACAGATATTCTCTCTTTTCCAGGGCTGTTTTCCTGGATGATCTCCCAGACATGCTCCAACATCTGCAGCACAGCCAGGCACTGAGTTTTCAAGGATCCTGCTGGGATCAGGCAGGCAGCCTGAGCTATCTGGAATTCCACTTATCCAGAGGCTCCTCCACCTCTGCATCAGCTCTCAGGGGTGCAACTGCTCCAGTTTGGGGGGTTTGGAGTTAACAGTCTGCTCTGGAAAAACTGGGATCAGGATGGGAGAGAAGCCACCAGGGCTGTGAGCTGTCGGTGCCATTGGGATTATACGTGAAGCAAACATTGCACCCTCTCCACAGCTGGGAATTATTTCAGTATGCCAGACCTGGGTTGTATTTTAGGAGACTTTTCTAATTAGTCTTGGAGTTAGTCATGGAAAAATGGCATTGGAGTGGCTCAGATCCACAGGAGGAGCTGCAGCAGCAAGAGGAGCTCACACCAACCCCGCTCTCCAAGGATTTGGGAAGGCACAAACCTTCCCTCTTGGCAGAGTTTGGCCAGGATTTCTGGAGGTGCCAGCCTGGCACTTGGATCATTCTCCTGCAGCTCCAGTGGGAGCCAGCAGGAGCTAAGGAGGGATTTATTCCCTCCTGATTTGTAATGAAGGAATAGCATGGACCCGTTTGCCCTGGTTCCTGCATTCCAGCAGCCTCTGATGTGTCCCCGGAGAGCGCTGGGATCTCAGCCTGGAGCACACACAGCACATCCCAGAAAACAAAGCTGCCCAGGCTGCTTTCATCCTGCAAGGATGAAACAATTCCAGAAACAATGCTCAGGAAGAACACCAGCACCAAGGAGCTTCTTTTGTGCTGTTAAAAATCAGATCAGGGAATAACAACCTCGAACGCCGGCGCTTGTCCGTGAGCCGGAATTCTTGGGGCTTTTGCAGTGTTTAGTTGTGAGCTGCAAAGGGCAGGAGACTGGAAATCCACCAAAAATAAGGGGGAGAGGTTCTGAGAGAGGAATTCTGCCCCTTGGCTTGTCCACAGATGGAACTCAAAGCCCCAGACCCCACCAAATTAAAAGGGAAAAAAAAAAAAAAAAGCTCAGAAGCCTCATTTCTGCTCTGTCCATGATTATTCCAGGCCGGGTGCTTCCCTGCCCTTGCTGGAACCTCCATCATCTTTTCCATCACCAGCAGTACTGGATGAGGAGGAAAGCACAGCTTCACCTTCCAGAACACAGCAGGGATGGGGATCAGCTGGGGAGAAGGGTTGGGTTGGTTATTTTATGACCACACCAACGCCCAGCCCGGTGATTCTCAGAGAAGAAAGCAGAAATTTGGCTTTGCTAAGCAAAATTCCTCATTTTTTTTCCAAAGGAAAAGGACTAACCACAGCCTGAGGTGTGTCTCCTCCCTCCCCTCCTCCCTCCAGTCCATCCACGTGTGTTCCTAGCAAATGAATATTTAATTAAACATTTCGGAGAGGCTCCAAAGGGAGCAGAGAGGGAACATCAGCAGCAGCCCTGACTTGCAGCTGTTAAAGAGACAGGGAGAGAAAAGAACTTTCCAAATCCATGAGCATTGGGCACATCAAGATCCAACTTCTGGGCCAAAAGGGGTGTTTGGGAGCTTTTTGGTTTAGAGATGGCACAGACAAAGAGTAGCAGGAGTGGAAAAAAGGGGAATAAATTCACTGCAGTGGTGTGGGAGAATCAGGATCCACCTGGAGGTTTCTCCAGATTGGACCTGTAATGGTTCTCAAAGCTTTTATCAGGGAATCCTGGAATGGTCTGGCTTGGAGGGATCTCAAGGATGATCCAGTTCCATCCCTGCCATGGCAGGGACCCCTCCCACTGTCCCAGTGTCCAGCCTGGCCTTGGGCACTGCCAGGGATCCAGGGGCAGCCCCAGCTGCTCTGGGAATTCCAGCCCAGGCAGGAATTCCCAATTCCCAATATCCCATCCATCCCTGCCCTCTGGCAGTGGGAGCCATTCCCTGTGTCCTGTCCCTCCATCCCTTGTCCTCAGTCCCTCTCCAGCTCTCCTGGAGCCCCTTCAGGCCCTGCAAGGGGCTCTGAGCTCTCCCTGGAGCCTTCTCCTCTCCAGGGGAACATTCCCAGCTCTCCCAGCCTGGCTCCAGCCCTGGAGCAGCTCCGGGGCCTTCATGTTCCTTCCTTACTTCTGGGTAAGAACCATCCAAACCCTGTCCCTGCTGGAATCCCCCCCTGGATTTACAGCAGGAAAACATTCCTGAGCCAGGGAGGGCAGAGATGGGTTGTGCTGGCTGAGTTTGGGGTGCCTGAGTCATCCAAAGCCACCTCCAACTTCAGGCTGAGAAAAATTCCTGCTGAAAGCCCCAGCAGCTGGAGCAGCCAGCCTGTTCCTGGGAATGGGGAGGGAACGCTTGGCTGCACTAATTCCACCACCATGGGACACTGGGAAAAGGGATGTCCAGAGGCAGAAGCAGCACAAGGTGGGATATTTTCACAGGATGACTCAAGACAAGAGGAATCAAATGAATAATATGCTTGGAATTCCAAGCTGTGGGTGTAGGAGGGAAAGCTGGAATGCTTGAAACAACATGGACAGAGGATTGACAATGTAGCAAGTGCTGCTGGGATCTGTCTTTGGGATTTTGGGAAGGAATTCTTCCCTGGGGGGGTGGGGAGGGGTTGGGATGGAATTCCCAGAGCAGCTGTGGCTGCCCCTGGATCCCTGGCAGTGCCCAAGGCCAGGCTGGACAGGGCTGGGAGCAGCCTGGGACAGTGAGGGGATGTCCCTGCCCATGGCAGGAGGTGGCACTGGATGATCTTTAAGGTTCCTTCCATCCCAAACTGTTCTGTGACCATTTTGATCTTTCCTAATACATTTTAAACCTCTGTAGGGATAAAGAGGATTTAAACAGCTCTTTGCAATGGAAAATGCACAGAAATTGATAATTATTCACAGGAATTTTAGAAACAATGGTGAGGAATTTATCCAAGATAAGACTGGGATCATAAACCTCCTCCTATTGTCCCCCAAAACCATGGGGCTGCCAGGATCTGGTCACCTTCTCCTGCCACACCAACACCCAGTTTAATCCTAAAACCACCACACTCCGCATCCCAAACCAGCTTTGCCACGGAATTCCCTCAGCTTCCAGCCCAGGCTGTCACCAATCTCACCCTGCAGAAGGAACAACCAACCCCTTCCAAGGCGGATCCCAAGCCTCGGTCCCTCCCCGGGGATGAAGCAGCCCCGTATCCATGGAATGCTCCCCATCCCACAGGTTGCAGGGTGAGTAGGCTGGCAGCAGCTCCCTCCCCGCTTAATTAAAGCGCAGAGTTAATTGTGCGCTGACTCAGAGCTGCGTGTGGCTCCCACCCCACCGACTCCTCCTTTGCAATCCTGAGGGATTCGTTCCAGCAGCTCCTGCCTGGCACAGCACGCCCCGGCCGTGGGACACGACCCTCAGGCTTTACCCACTTCTGGAATCCTTCTTTTCCATGCTAACAAGGGGTGCTCCTATAAGGGAAAGGTTTCCTAGGGAAAGGTACCCAGAGGTTGGTCCATAAACGTGGATCCACAACTCTGTGAGACCCCGCAGGGATAGGAAGGTCCGAGACACCCCACAGAGGGGCTTTGGGGGTCTCAGCTCCCGCTCATCCCCCACCAGAGGGGTCTGAGCTGCCTCCTTCCCTCTGCAAAACAGACTGGGGTCCTCCCTCAGGGCTCTGGGGGTTCCTCAAGTCCCCCCTCCAGAAGCTGAGGTCCCTCAGCACCCCCGGGAATGGGGGGTCCCTCAGCCCCCTCAAGGGCTGTGGGGTCTCTCAGCCCCCTCAAAGGCTGTGGGGTCCCTCAGTCCCCTCAAAGGCTGTGGGGACCCTAACATCCCCTCTCTCAAAGGCTGTGGGGTCCCTCAGCCCCCCCCTCAAAGGCTGTGGGGTCACTCAGCCCCCCCTTCCCAAGCTGGGGTCCCTCAGTCCCCCCCCCTCAAAGGCTGTGGGGTCACTCAACCCCCCCTTCCCAAGCTGGGGACCCTCAGTCCCCCCCTCAAAGGCTGTGGGGACCCTCAGTCCCCCCCTCAAAGGCTGTGGGGTCCCTCAGTCCCCCTTAGCGAACAGGGGGTCCCCAGGTCCCTCTTAAGGGCACTGGGGGGAGTCCCCTCAGCCCCCTCCCCAAAACCCGTGACCTCCTTAGGGGTGGAGCTCCCCCCTCAATGTCCCCTCAAGGACCGGGGTCCCCGCTCAGACCCCTCCGGGCCCCGGTGGTCCCTCGCCCCCCCCCCCCCCCCGGGCCGGGCCGCCCCTTC